>SNQJ01S0061476.1:9543-20795 GCA_010110895.2 Picea sitchensis | reverse complement strand
CCCCCCCCCCCCTTCCTACTCCTGACAAGCCATGGGATTCCATCTCAATGGACTACATGTCGGGGTTTCCATCCACCAAGAGGGGAAATGACTGTGTCTTTGTGGTTGTTGATCACTTTTCCAAGATGGCGATCCTGGTCGCCTATAAGAAGAGCATCACATGAGAGGCCATTGCCAAGCTCTTCTTTGAATGAGTCGGAGTACATTTTGGAATCCCAAAAACCATTGTCTCAGATGAGGACATTTGGTTTCTTAGCACATTTTGGTCGAGCCTATGGTCACTAATGGACACCAAGCTAACTAAATCCACTGCCTTCCACCCCCAGACAAATGGCCAAACCGAGGTCATCAATCAGATGATCATGCATATCTTGCACATGTACAATTCCAAGCACCCCGGCACATGGGATGGGAGTATTCCCTATGTTCAGTATAGCTACAATAAATCCTTACATAGATCAACCGACCACAGCCCCTTTCAGGTCAGGTTGGGATTCCATCCATTGGGTCCCATGGATGTTGCACTACCTCTTGTGGCCACACCGACCGATTCATCACCTGCTCCAACTGAAGCTGAAAAATCCTCCCAGTTCATTTAGCAGATCTAGCACATCCGCCAACAGGTTCAATATATTTTACATAAGTCCAATGCCAAGTACAAGCATCGCCATGATCAACATCGGGTGCCACATAAGTTTTAGGTGGGAGACAAAGTGTGGTTACACTTGCAGAAAGAATACCTTAGAGAGCCCCATCGGAAGCTTCACCCACTCTGTTACAAACCTTACACCATCACCAAGGTTGTGGGTGATAATTCTATTGAAGTAAAAACTCCCCCTTTCCTTGGCCTGCACCTAGTGTTCAACGTGGATCTCCTTCGACCATACTTCCCACCATTATTAGACACCTCAAAGATAGTAGAACAATTGACACCAAAAAATCTCAACCTTGACTACATGCAACAGGAATCCAGTGATGAAATTGTGGACACACTGGTCAAGGGCACTCACCAATAAAGGATTTATCTTTATCGAGTTGTCAAAGCAAGGAAGCTCCTGCACCAAGGCAAGTGGCTCACCCGGGGCCAAATTCAACAGACATTTCCTGACCTGATGGGAGAACTCAATGCAATGGAGAAAATTTCTTCCTAAGGGGGGAGGATTGATCCAAATGTATTTCGGTGGCCTCCCACCTATTCCAACTGACTCATTTTGGTAGTTTTCCATTTTGGCAGTTTTTTCCTAGTTTTCGGGTCCTTGACATTCAGGGTTGTTTTGAGTACCTAAACAACGTTTTTAGGGCTCTCCGCAATTAGACGATAAAAAAATTCAAAATATGATGGCCACATGTGTAGTCCTCATATAGACCTTTCAAATGGGCTATTGTGCGCCTAAAATGGAGATCATATGAAAAATTTACGACCCGAGGAAGTTGATGTACTAGCTTACCCCAACGGGGCCCACATTACTTTTGGTGCTTCATCTCCTAGGGTTAGGTTTTTGTATGTCTAGGGTTTTTGAATTCCTGTTTATTGTGAAAAGGATTGGAGAGCCTCATTGTAACGATATTCTTGCGAATGAGCGCAGTCGTCACATCTCTTGTCAGAGATAAGCCGCCACCATTCTAGAAAGCTTGTTTTCCGCTGCATTTTATAGTTTTAGCACATTTTCTTATTGAATAGAAAATATTTTTACTGTATCTATGTTATTGTATCTTTTTTATTCTTGTGTCGTTGTGTTAAGAATAGTAATAATATGTATTCATTTTCATTATGCTCATAAAATCTGGATCACTAAAAACGAAAATGGATTCCCTAAGATAAAAATATACCTCCACTATTCATTTTTAACTAGATTATGAAACACCTCCTCCACCAATGAACTATAGATTGATTTAAAATGAAAGGGAGGTTTATCATTTCTCAAATCTAATTGAATAAACATATGACAATGATCTGAACCTCCACCACTTCCAACCCATGATCTGGATCTATCCACCTTTCCCATGATATTCTCAAATATTAAAAAATTGTCTAACCACTTTGATACACCATCATTCCTTAATCAAGTATTCCTCCAGTTTGGAATAATATTGACTAATTCAACATTAATGAAACGTTATTGCTCAAAATTATACCTAAAATATAATCAATTCTTGCTGACAATCCCAACACCTCTAACATATTCCCAAGTACACTTTAATTCTCCACTAATAACTAGATAACCATGTTTTAAATAATTAAGACCAAAACCACTTTTCTAGTACATCTATCTATCATTTTATGGCCCATAAACATTAAGAACACATACATTTATATCAAAATAAATAGCTTCAAGATATGTGCATAAAATTGGTACAATTGATTAAATAATTTGTTAAAGTTACATTTGGACCCCATTTAGTAACACCCTTGACATGCCATCAACATTTAAAGAAAGAAAATACCAATTCTTTAAACAATATTCAACAACCCAATAATCTCTTCTATACTCCCATGGATTCTTGGAGAATGATAATGTCTAGCTTCTAAATCTCTACAAGTCTACTTAGTGCTAGTTTCTTGGTAGGGTTGGTCAACCCTCTAATGTTTAGAGGCATCACTATCATCTTTAAACATTCTTGATAGTTTGGTTAGCTCTAAGAACCCCTATATTTTTTATTTTTTTCCTTGTTGAACATAACTTCATGCCTTGTGTTATTAGAATATTAGATCTCCTTCTAACATAATTATGTTTTGGAACCTTGATTTCATGAAATACCAACCCCCCTAGATCCTTTACCCTCGCCACCTCTTCCCCCTTTCTTGGTCTCAAGTGGTATAGAATGGATGGATTTAAATACCTATATGAATTTTGTGAATTTACTAAAGCGTTTTCTTTGGAGATAGAATTCAAAAGAGTGACATAATTTTATTTTCGACCAAGTTGAGGACATAACTCATAATTATAAACTTGGCCTCCTATAACTAAATCCCCCCTTAATTTCCCATTAGGGTTTAAATTCATATTCATTGGGTTTTTTCCAAATGACCCAAAACACTATTAAATTTGTTGCTAGTGATATGGGTAGAAGAATAAAAATTGGGTATACCTTCTACAAATCATGTACCCCTATTTTGATTTTGAGTGGTATCCCCTAGCCTCGAAGATTTCTCCTTCAATGGGTAGATATTTGCATGGGTGTTTTCCTTTGAATATGGGGATATTACGACTAGCTCGAGATACATAAAGTCCCTTTGTTCAACCATTGATGCATTAACCTTCCGTTCTCCCTTTGAAATAGACTGGTCCACTTCTAGATTTTATTCATCATTCACTGGGTGAGCCTTCACTATCTCATCCTTCCTCCAAACCTTCCTAAAAAAGGGTTTAAAACAATCTCTTTCTATATGTTCATGCATATGACATATCACACATATAAATGGAACATTATAGAAATTAAGGACATGTTGATGGACTCTATTTCCTAACATTATGTCCACGCTTTCCACCAAACCCCCCTTAATATTAATCTCCACTAAGAATTTGGCCACTAGCTTGAAGACATTGCTTTTTACATAAGAATACACCATAATAAACTTACCTAGTTTATTCCATAACAACTCCAACAATTTTTCATTCCAAAAATTTAGGGGGAGCCTCAAAACTTTGACCTAGATTAGAATCTTGGAAATTGATTGGATTATAGGGTTAAAGCATGCATGCCAAGGTTTCAAAGAGAGGAATGAAGATTCCCAAAATGAGCTTCCATTTAGAATTCTACAAGCATCCTCTTAAATTTTGTAAAGAAACTTGGCCAGATTCTGGGCATCATATAATATACATGACCATACCCTATTATTGGCTTCTAGAATTGTTGCATCCAAGAATTTGAAGTTTATGTTGCTAAGTGTCTCTCATATAATTTGCTAAGCAAATCCTTGCCTAAGAGCTACCCCAAAAAATGTTTCTACTACAATATTGACCTTCTCCTTTCTTTGCTTAATCACCTTCCTTCTTTTCTTATTGTGGCTTCCCTCTTTAGGATTTGTTTCAATTTCCTTCTCTTTATGTCCTCCACAAAATTACCCCCAATCCAAATCAACACTAATAAACCCTACACCTTTAACCATATCAATGGAAGACTCATGAAAAGGAATTGCCACTTATCTTTGAAATGAACATGATCCACAATTTTGTTGCACCATCTCCTAGATGGTCAAAGAGACTATTGTTCCAGAGTCTATACTTAAGGCTTAGAAGTACAGTGTTTAGGCATCCGAAAGTGAGTAAGGGGTAGAGAAGGAAGAAATGTCAACCTTCGACAAGGGAAGCTAGGGCTAATTTCTAGGTTGTTGTCTAGCTTCCAACTATTCTTGGATGTTTATGTCCCTTTCAATCCCTACCCACGAACGTTCAAGTTCTACCCAGGTAGTGGTTGTTTTAATAATAGTGTCAAAAATATTCAAGGCAATATGTGTTTGATTTGATAGTCCGGATTCAATATTAGGTTGTCTTGTCACAGGGACAGTCATAGAGGAACAGAATGATAAGAAAATCTCAAAACTTTTTAGATGTTGTCTCGATTTCGGTCGTATAAAGGAGAGTTTATAGCCCCGGTAGTGAAAATAGGGTGCAAACCAAAGGCCCTTTCCTGTAACTAAGTTATATTTTAATAATTGTGTATCAGGTGTAAGAAAACATTAAGTTGTCTATCATGTAAGGCTCTTATCAAGGGAGAATCTCACTTGTAAACAGAGGAAGAAAAAGATAAAGAAATAACCTGATGAAGCATAAAATATATATAGAAATCTAAAGTGTTCACTGGTCTTATACCTGTTGATAGCCAGTACAGAGGAAAAATGGTAAACAATATAGAAAACTAAAATTAATTCACTATAGTAGAGGTTGTACTAAGTTATAGTGAAACATTCATCAGATACATATATGAAATGAAATTAAATATGAAATACAAGGAAACAAACTCATAACACAGTCATGACAGAATCAAGAATATTCAGATTTGATTTGTATTAACTCTCGAGGGAGAAAATCTCTATTACAATCAACCCGAAAAGGTCCAGCCTTTGTTCCTTCCTTCTATTGTATATTTATACAGATTTACATATGATGGAATCTCAATCGTTCCAAGATTTTCAGTTACAACAAGAAGGAGATCAATCGTTTCATTTCTTTATCTCTGTCTTTATTTGGTACCAAAAGCCTGCCCCTTTGCATGCTCGGTACAAGTGACACATTTTTCCACCAGCCGAGATATCAACCTAGAAGATTCTGCTTGACAATTGGCCTCAAAAATATAACAATCTCTGACTAATTGTGGTAACCTTTCTTCCATCTGTTGGTCTAGGGTGTCGACAGTGCACAATCGCACACTTGGTTTAATAATCCATTTATCTATTTGAACTATGTCTGCCAGAGTTACTTGTGAGACTTCTGTCTAATCTCTTTCTTCTTTCTCATTTATATCAAGCGAGAGTTTCGCCACATTCATTTCGCTCAGTGTCTCAGCATTGCTCTCACTATCAGTGCCTAACATATTTCCATCTATAGAATCGAAAGCCTCTTCACAAGATTACCTTACCTTCTTGGCTTGCAATTTGCCTTCTGATATACTGCGTTCCCATTCTTTCAACAAAATATTACCTCGGGTCTGTTCCGAAATGGAAAACTCAGAACTATTTGTCGATTCCTTGTTTGTTGTAGCTATTATAGCCTCTTGAAATGTGACCCGAGTTGCTCCAGCTTCTCTCTCTCTGACAGATAAGTTTTCCAATACTTGATCAATACGCAGGCAGTTGTCCTGAATTGTCTCTACCTTGGCAAGTAAACTTCGCTGGGATGTAGAAACTTTGCTCTGAATCTCCATAGCTTGGGACTAGAATATCCTGATATTTATAACTTGGCTTTTGACAAACTCTAATCTAACTTGTAGCTGCCTTATCAAGTCTCTTTGCTGGCCTACCTGTATTTGACTGGTCTGAGCTACCAGCTCTGCTTGTTCGAGCTTAACTTTGAGCAGCTCAATTTCTTTTTTATCGACCATTCTTGCTTGTTCTATTCCTGTGTTCACCTGGTCCTTGGCAGCTTCCTCTGTTGTGGCTAGGTTAGCTTCTAAGGTTTTGATGAGGCGATTTTTTCGCTTCAGCTGATTTTTCAAAACCCCGACTGAAAATTGGTTTGCTGTAGAAAACGCCCCTAATGTTTCGACTATTTCTGTCACAAATTATTCTTTCTTCATATCTTTCCCGTCGGTCAACACCTTAAATTTTTTGGCCATTGATCCTGCTTCTTGATAGAATTCTCTTTTTACCACAACTTTTCTCTTCTTATCAAAAAAGACCTCATTTGGAGGGAGCTCTTCTATCCTTATAGGTCTCAATTCTTCATTGAAAATCCACCCTGCGTCTATGTTCCCTTTAGTTGACTATAAGGGAGTAATGGAGGCAATGGGATTTTCGATTTGCTTAGCTGATTGGCCTAGAGTGGCCACTGGAGTCGGTTTTTTCGGGATATCGGGAGTTTTCATTTTTGGTTTCGGGCTCCCCATTTTCTCTTCCCCGTCCTGGTGTTCTTCTTGTCTAGGTGTTGAATCTTTGGAGCCTTTGGCTTCTTTTTGCTGCACCTCTGCTGTTATTGGATTCTCACCCCGCAATACTTGGGGAAGACAACTCCGCCGATGTTCTTGGAATTTTAAAACATCGATCCTCTCTTCAGGCGCCAAGGCTTGTATCTGAGCCAATACCTTGGCATAAGATCTCGTGCCCCAGAAAATGTCATCTGAGGGTGAATTTTCATGCTCGAACCTTTTAAGCCCGCAACTGGCTAAGTGATTACTTACGACCCTATGTGGATCGTGCTTCTTGAATTCGACCTGAACCAATTTTAGGTCTTCTAGGGCTACTGCCTCAGCTTTAGCATGCCTGAAATCTAACAAAGAATATGAATTTAAATGAATAGGAAAAGGTGGCCATACCTTCTTAGAATATCCCTTAAGTTCCTTGCTTACGCCACCGATTACGGTTTACCTGGAAATCTCATGACAAGCCAGCCTATCGGGTAGGAATAATGGTAAGGCATGTAGAGGAACAGAAGCGCCGAAAACCCTGAGATATGAAATTTTTGCTTCCACGTACCAGTCAGCTATACTGCTCAGATTTACCACGATACTGTCTAAGATCCTGGGTGGTGGGTGGTCGAAGATAGTGACATGCAGCGGTACCATTACCCAGTTAAAGATTTCATACAAAAAATCTAAAGCTTTGTTTTCCCACAGCTTTGAATGGTAGACGTGGATGGGCTCAGCCTCCGATGGAGTCCAGATTCAACTCATTAAGGGAAACAGCATCAGAAAACACGCGACGTCCATGATATACGCAGACATAAAGAATGAAGCGATCTTTTTGCTCTCCTTCTGTGCTCGATACTCTGTAACTCGACTGGTCAAACTATCAGACAATAGTTTAGCCCAGTCGAAGGAATAGCCTTCGGCGACTGAATGGATTAGAGGCACTCACTGAAGGAAAAAATGTGTGGTGTCCTCTCTCCCATATAATCTGCAGGTCATCATAGCTACATATTTGAACTTTGGTTCCAGAGAAGATATTGAATATACACCATTACTTTCCGCCTTGAACTTCGCAGGGTGTGAAACCCAATCTTTGATTAAACTGGACATACTCTTGTCGTATTGCACACATTCCTTTTATTTAAACTTTTTTAGGAATTCGGCATTGTATACAAAGTCTGACACGGTTGGAAACTTGTACATAGCTTGCAATTGTTCGGGTCTGAAAGTCCCAATAGTGACTCTCTGCTTGTTGACGATGGTTCTGGTTGGTATATCTACATGGTCTAATGCCCACTGGACCATATTGTAGTAAGGGAGCAGATGTGGCCTAGCCACTACTTTATGCATTTCAGCCTGGACGACGATCTTATATTTGGTGCTCAGGTCATATTTTTCATTGTCACTAGACTCATCTGAACCATCTACCAATTCGGACTGTAGAACCTCAGAAGTATATGACCAGGTCCTAACAGAGTCGACACTTCGAGGTGAAGTATCAGAAACGTTGTCTGAACCTTGTCCTGAAACCTCAACAGTGGCTTTAGACGCTTTTCGCGGGGCCATGGCAGGGGATTCTACTTTAGCTCTCCTGCGATAAAAATATGTATACATACAGAAATTAGTTCGTTCGAGAAAAGTTTACTCTGCGTAGAATAGAAATGAAATTTGTGACAACAAATAAAAGATCCATGTCTTCAACCATTTAAAACGAGGTCGTCCATAGGAACATAACGGTCAAATCGTTCTTAAATATAAATTTAGCAATAAAAACCAAATCCTTACTTGTTGATTCGCCTCATTTCCAATTAATGTCATAGATTTTGACAGTTCGTAATGCAAGTTGGCATAAGGAAAGTTTAAAATTGCCTTGTAGACTGTGCATATTAATTTTAGTATTAATCAAGCTTAGCTTAATTAATGAGGACTTTTTAAAAGTTAATTAATCTTTCGGCACTCGCCTCATCGAGAGTTTTCACTTTAACCCTTTAAACCTCTAAAACCCGAGATTGTGATAATTAGGTTTGGTTAATACAAAATGTAACCAGGATTAAGTGTTTAATTAATTACGGTTTTATTTATATCTCGACTTTGCGACTCGGGGCTTCGAAGGTATATCTTTTGAGGAAAAACATGCCGAGTTGCGAATTCCCGACAAAGCTTAACTGCGGCTAAGATTTTTACCTTTAACATTAACCCAGGTTACTAAAAAATGAATCTCGTGGTTTCGGCTATCAAGGTTATGACAGTAAGACTTTTGGAGCTAGCAAACGCCGAGACACGAAATCCCAATGATGCTTAACTATGGTTTAGAGTATCTTTACTCTCGGTACTGTTCTAGGTAAACTTTTTTAAAAATCTTTCGTCATTTTGCCCCTCGGGGCTTGTAAACTATGTGATCTATAACTTCCGACATGCGACATCCCGAGGTAAAAAATGAGAGACTCGTTTAAACGATAAAAATAAAAAAATCTTGCCTTAAGAGTATGATAACCGTCATTGCTTGCGTGATGAGACTTTTGAGATTTTGGGGAGAATAAAGGAAAAAAACCAAAACTAGCTTTCGATTTCAAGCATTAAGATATAAAATTTAAAAAAGGCTAAAAAACAAAGGCGGCTCCAACAGAGACTACAGGACAATTACATAGCTTCCAGGAAATCAATACAATACCCTCCAAACCAAAATATTGAAAGCATTCTTTCATCCCTGGCTTTGATGTACATACTTATTTTGATATGGCCTCAAACTAGTTACAAGGGGAGTAACACAACCATTCAATGCCTCTGGCAGGAAAACCTTCCTCAAAATTTAAAAACACACATTCAATATGTGGTCTTGAGCCTATAATACCAATATCATAATTAAGATTGACATCACCAATTAAGACTCTTAATATTTTTTTCTATCCACTTTGACTTCAAAAAATAAGGTTCCTAATTCCTTTGGAGTACCTCCCCTTTGCACCCCAAGATCACTCAGCAAATATATCCATGCCTTCAATATGGTCATCCAAATAATTGATGATCTTAATATCTTCGAAACCCTAGACTTCAATTCCTCTCATCACCCATGTCACATTGATTATCTTTACCTTAGAGCTCGGTTAATTATCTATGCATCATTCTTATTTTCAATTATGAATGTTTATATTTTTTTAGGGATTTAATTTATCATTCCAAAATTAAACCTAAGCTATAATGGATAGGATAAATGTGAAATCAAACTCTAAAAAACCTAAGCTATAAATTATAGTCACTAGGATAAATTATAGCTTAGGTCTAAATATAACTATGTGAAATCATAGTTATATTTACAATGAATAGGATAAATGTGAAATCAAACTCTAGTGACTCTAAGCAGCTCTACTTTATGGAGCACTGACATATGACAAAGGTAACCACAAGATTTGAACCAGAGAATAATCTTCACACTAACCAATTACCCTACTACGTACTTAGAAACCTATCCATATGATATGATGCAAGCATTTGATCACCTTAGTTCAGCGGAAACACTAAGCAAAAATTTGAAAACTTAACATCGCCATGTTAAATGTTGGAAATTTAAGATGTTCAATGCTAATACAGAAAGAATTGCTTTAAATAATTCTAACACATGACGAATATATTCCAATGCTCTTGAAACAAGTGGTTGTCATATATCGTGACATTGATACTCTTCACTCTCAGCATAATTGTAAACTACAGAAAAAAGATGACGTCTCACTTCATGATATATATCTCTGTGACACCTGTAAACGATTCAGCCACCAGAAGAAGGATTTCCGATTTCAACGGAATCCTGTAATAAAAAATTAATTAATGAAAACTAACATAAATAAAAAAAAAAAAATTTAAGTATTTATATAAAAATCCCTTCAGCAACATAAATTACAGTACCGCCATGTCTGTCCAAGGGATGTAGTTACTAAATTTCCCCTAGGGAAATCAATCCAGTCAGCCTCCCAAGTCAAAATCCATCGTTTTAAGATAACTAATCAGATAGCACAATTGACCAAGTGGAACAGAATCACCTCGTGGGGAAATTGAATCTCTCAGATTTCTATACCCTCTAGGACCGACATAAGACAATCAAAACAAAATTTAACCGAAAATATAGGTGGAAAAATATAAACATAACAACTAACAGGCCATGCAGTTTGACACTTGTGCAGCAGTCGCAGCTCATGTAGTGGACGTGTTTCATGCCACAGTATCCAAGGTGGGTGTGTGGAGAGATGAAGTTGAGCTTGGTGTCGTGTCGTCCACTGGAGATAGTTGCAGATCCGGAACCAATATCGCTTTTGAGTCCGTTGGTTCAGTTGGTGCTTGTTCTGAGGGGTGGAGAGAGCCATGGAGAGAGGAGAGTAGCTGCATTATTTGTGAACCCGTCTTGTCCAGGACTTCAAGGCGAAAACGCAAGTCGTCCACCTCCTTGCGAACTTTGAACACCAGGTCTTGCAGAATTGCAAGGTCGTATTGAAATTTTTCATAGGAAGCATAGTCTGAGCAGGAGTGGGGTTGTTCCAGAGGATGGAGGTATCCGCATGTGGAGACTGGACTGGTGGTGAGTGCACTAGAGGTGGTGCAAGAGCTGAGTTCTCGGGTGAATTGGGAGGGATGACCAAGGCGGGTTGCGAGCAAGAGGCTAAGTTCAGTAATGGCCATAGGGAAAATCCTAGTGAATT
>SNQJ01S0061475.1:65562-75822 GCA_010110895.2 Picea sitchensis | reverse complement strand
GTATTCTTGAAAATATTTGCAAGTTAAATTTTATGTGTTAAAATGCAAATGGATCAACTTTGCAACACAACTTTAATAGGATTTACTCATTCAAGATGCATATAAATAGCAACAAAAACAGTGAACAGAAAACACATAACACAACAAATTATAAAGGAGTTCACCCCTCTCTTGGTCTACATCTCTTGGTCCAGCTTCTAATGGATCATTTGTATTATTTGCTTAAAGTGCTCAAAAATGTGCTTTACAATGCTCAAAATGCCAAATAGACTGCTCCAATGGCTTCAGAACGTCCAAAAACCCCTAGCTGGGCTTTTTCAACACTTTGTTTGGCCAAAATTGAAGAAGATATGCTTCCTGGAAGTCCCCCCTTCAAACTTGTTGTCTCTGCATCTACAAAATGCACCCTTGTTGGCTCAACCTAGCCCACATGCATATTTAAGTGTAAAAACTTGGCACCAGGTGCAACCGCACGACCGATACAAACTGTCGCACGGTTACGTGCTGGCCCTTAACCGTCTAAGGCTCGTGGGCATGTGAAGCACCATACGACCGCGCGAATACAAATAAAGGGCCAAAGTTCAAACGGTTATAACATAAACGCGCCCGTGGTCACATTGCATACCATGCGACCGACGGTTCAAATGAAAGGGCTATAATAGAGCACACATATAGTATGTGGTCATATCGTATATACGCGGGACCGGGGGCTGGGGCTAAGCCCTGGCCCGGTCCGCGCCCACCATATAATAGATTTCAACATAAATATAATATGCGTCGTTTATATTACAAGGCACATGTGGTGGCGCACTGGTCGGCGGCCCTTCCCAAGTCTCTTCCCCTGCCCCGGAGGTCGCGGGGTCGAGTCCTGCTGAATGCATAAGTTTTAAACCAATGTGAGTGTGACACGTGGCGGCCATTGATTGGGACACGTGTCGCCATCCCGTTCATTGAAAACATACCACGTAATATGCCAACTATCCACCCATCTACCTGCCACGTGTCATACGGCCTGCCAAGTCAGCGTCCGTATAGACTGTACGAACTGTACAGTCGACACCCCTTTTTTGTCTATTTGTCATTTTGAACAGAACACGATATCTCTCGCTCTCGATGTTCATTTGAACCCAAACGAGTTGCGTTGGGTTCATAATGATGAGGCCTATGTTCCCATTCGATTTGAAGCGATTCTGAGCACTTTGAATTTTGAGCAAAATTTGACCCCTGGATCAGAGATCCAACCAGACTCTCTGGATCTGAAAGTTTCCTGAGACCCTCTATCTTTTTACAAAATTTCTGTGTTTTGCAAACACTTCCACACCGTAACCTATACACAGCCTGCAGAAACCTTTGATTTCCGCATCCTGTCTGTTTATCCCAGTTCAGACTTTCCGCACCCTACTTGTTTCTGGCCTACGGAAATGGTTGATTTCCTCACTGTAACCTATAGCTAGGTCGTGACGACGTTTGTAAATTTTTTTGGTTTGGGTCCTGTCATCTCTTGATACCCAGTTTTTCTTTATCAGCTGGGAGGAACTTTTTATGCCAATTTTATGACTGTTTCTTCAACGTTAAGCTTGCTTTTGATCGGTTTTTGGAGATCGAACACCTTTCTTAGTATTTTTCCAGTTTTACTTTCAATTTTTATCAACAAGGATATAATCTCTGATTTTGCATCTGAGTGCTTGCTTGATTAAAAGTCTTTTGATTGGATTTAAGAGTTTTGAATTGATTATGTTTTTAGGATTGCTTGTTGACTGGAAAGTCCTTGGTTTATTTGCATTTGGTGAGCCACTTTCTTGTCATTTTTACTTTTATCTATGTTGAAAGTTTGATTTGGGTGCTTGTCGAGTGTATCAATTTTTGTTGATTACTTGTCCTTTCTTCATTACATCCCTGTTTTGGTTTTTGAAATGAAAATTAAAGCCATTCATTCTTGTTGAGTAATCATTCATAAGAAAGTTTTTGCATTCAAATTTCTTTTTTAGAGAAAAAGAAGAGAAAATTGAGAAATTTCATTGTTTATGGTTGTTTGTAATTGTGTTCAAGAAAAAGAAAAGTACGTTTCATAGCTTATATCATTCCAGAAAAACACCTTCTCCCTGCTGTAGATAGAGTTCATTGAATGAAAAATTGCATCATTCATTTCTATTTGCATCTTATTGGGTCAAGGTCTCATACAACATTGGTTTCATTTCCGTCTTCCTCTTGCGTAAACAACAACCCACAAAAGCACTGCATAATTATAAAATTTACTTAGTAACTTTTATTTTCTAGGGCTCTTTTATACCAACATTATCTAGGCTAGCGCTTTGGAATAGGTTGCGAGGCACACTCTCCAAAGCATTAAACACACAATAACATCTTGTGATAGGGAGTGTTCAAATCCATTGGCAACATTTTGTCCTGGGAAGCCCTTCTCACACAAGGGTCAAACCTGAGGTCGCATTGAGACTGACAGAGTTACTCACCCTGCTTTGTTGGTCTTGGTGTAGAGATTGTGTGTATTATGGGGGTCGCTTAAGAGGTATACCCACAATGATGAGTGGAAGCCTTTTGAGTTGATTTCGGGCTATATATCCTGCCTTTGCCAGTGGATAGGACTATCGACTGTTTCCCCAGGAATCACTGTTGTTTCTGGTAACCTTAGTGGCCTATATGCTTAGGGTCTTACACAAGGTGATTGTGGAGGGGCAAGTCTTCACAGTACCTGGAATCGACGTTGGCCAAACTCACTCGGGCTCCTTGGAGGGTATACCCACGATTATGTGTGGGAGCTTTCACCAGGGTGTAAGTCCGTTAAGCAGGTCGTCAACATAAATTTTCCACCCACTCTATCCTAGCCCCTTCTTGTCTTGACTTTGCAATGTTGGATTTCATCACCAACTAGTGACTTCGAAATAAGAAGGTTTTGTTTGCTTGGTTTGATTCCTAGATTTTATTAGCGAGTGCTGTTTGTTTACATAGTTGGCCATAGAGTTTTTTTCGTTGAATTTTTGGTTCAACCAACATTGACCCTCCACATCATTCATGTAGAATGCAAGGACTACCCCCGAAAGATTCGGAAGGTTCTCAACCCTTGCCTACTAACCCACCGGAGTGCTCTCCTCAACAGAGCGAGTTCCAGGGCAACATTCCTTCACAACCGGAAATGACTGATTCTTTAGAATAGTTACATATTATTTATGATTCTCTAGATGCTTTCCGCATACCTCCTGGATACAAAAGACATTTTCTCCGACTCGATTCGTCTGGAGAACTTGTTGTTTACACTTCTGGCATACCGATCGAACTTCTTACTGGCCCTAAAAATGAGAATCCATTTTGGACTACTGAAATATTTAGAAGCCCACCTCATGCTGGGTGAGACCCTAACGAATCTGACACAGATGTTGATGCACCTGTGATCTTTGAACTGCTCGAAAAATCTGCTACCCTCACGATACCCCTCAATCATTTTACGATTACAACTGCTTATATTTTCATTGGTTTAGAAACCCAGTCGACTAGTCCTAGTTCGTCCATTCCTTTTCATATGGCCCATTCCATAATGGTCCCCCATGCTATGACTATTCCCACCGGGAATATGGTACCTAGCCAACCCCCTATTGGCACCCCACTTTCATCTAGACCTATCCCGTCACTTCCTCCTGGGTATAATGCTTTGAATACTTCTATCCCTATTCCTTCACAGGTTCCATCCGGAGCTTCTGGAGTTTTTACTCCCCCTGGGTACAATGTTGCTTCTGGTTTTGTTCCGACCCCTTCCCAGGTCCTCTTTGGAGGGTCTTATCCACCTTTTATTGGAGGATCTGGCCCAAGTGGCTCCAACCCAATTGGAGGCACCACTCAGTCTTTCACTTCTAGTTATGAGATTCCCGTTGGAGGGTAATTTAACCCTGGGGGCCAAACCCAATTTGGGGGTCAAACCCAAATTGGGACACAACCCCTGTTTGGAGGGAAATTTCACCCTGGGGGACAATTTAACCCTGGGGGTCACACTCAATTTGGGGGTCAATCCCACATTGGGACACAACCCCCGTTTGGAGGAAAACCCCCACCTACCCCACCCCATGGACAAAACATCCCAGGCTCGCTAGCCCAGTATTGGAACTTTCTCATCTAGGGAAATCAACAATCCTTTGGGGTGAAACCACCTCAAGTTAGCTCTTACGTACCCCCCGTATCCGGCCAGCCATATCTGGGTTCTTCCAATCCTATTTGGGGTTCGAACGTTCAATATAGTATCCCTTTTCAAGGGAACATCCCTCATCAGTACAACCCTATGGGCTACATGGCTCCAAACCCACATCTGAATCTCCCAGGATCTTCGCATCACATGCAAACTGCTTACGGTCCTACTGGTATACTTACGAGACTTCCTCCCCAAAGTCACCAGTAGCCTCATATGGATAGACAATTTCCCTTTCTCGCCACTTTGGATCTACCTGATTTGTCTAGAATCTTGAATGACCCTATCCTTCATTCTCCCAATTGGTCTGTTATACCAGCCAAGTTACCATCAGACATTCCCAAATTTGATGGTAAACTAGGAGAAGATCCAAACAACCACATTATGACTTTTCACCTTTGGTGTTCGTCCAACTCTTTGATGGACGATTCCATTAGGTTACGACTCTTCCAACGAACCCTTACCGGTTCAGCTACAAAGTGGTATATAGAATTACCACGAGGCTTCTTCACTGAATTTAATACCCTCACCATGGCTTTCCTCACCCATTACCAACTGCCAATCTGCTATGAAAAAGGAGTCGATATTTTGAGTTCCTTCAAGCAAAATTCGACCACTCATATTTCTAATCACATCCATGAGTGGAAACGAAGACGATGTTTGATCAAACTCGACCTTCCTGATCAATTATTGGCATAATGGTTGACTAAATCATTCGTGAATAAAATCTCTCATGATATTTCCATGAGTGGCGTTGTCACCGAAGAGCAGGTGATCAGTCATGCTCAGTACCTCGATCTCGTTTATTCACAAACGGGTACCCTTTACGACTTACTCCCTGACGCTCCTCGTCCCTCTACCATAGCTACCTCAACAACCCCAATAGCTTCTCATGATGCTGAAGGTGTGATTGGCACTTTCCATGCTGACACCAAATCTACGTTGACCACTCACACCAATCCAAAATCTACTGCTTCTAATGTACATAATGCTTCGACTCCCACTCCTTCCACCGAAAAAACTTCTGAAGTGAACTCTGTTCAATCTACCCCTGCTAATAAAAATAAATCCAAGAAAGGAAAGGGTAGGAATAAGGAGGATAAAAATAACCCCCAATCCGAAAAAACCAAAACACAACCTGTTGATGACAAGGATAAGCATAAAACGAGATATATGTGTCTTATATGTGGTGATGATCACTACACGAAAGATTGTCCAAGACAAGCTAAGGTCACAAAGTTCCTTCAAGGGACTGCCAAACCTCCCACACTTGTTGTTTTGTCACAGTCTTTCCCTTCTCAACAGCAGGCCCAACTGGTCATTCATGACCAACCTTCTCCGTCTACCATTTCATATGTCCTGATGTGTACAGGTGATTCAAAAAAGAATGACATTTCTATCACCACTCGGGCCAAATATTATTCTCCCTCCAAGGATAAAGTTGATGATATACCACCTTCGTTGGTACAACCAACTCCCTCGAATTCACCTCCCAATGGTCCTCTTCATCTCGAACGACCAAGCCTCGATACAGTCCTCCACCCTCCTCTAAAGGGCGTTTTTTGAAAGTCTACCTTCAATCCTCATTCACGTGCTGCTCAAAACTACAACATTGTAGAAGATCTTGCGCAAGCACCCTCCACGATGTTAGCTCTCGAAGTCCTTCAAAGTTTCCCCATGCAACGAAAGGCTTTGATAAAGGATATTGGTGGAATCGATCATACAGATATAAACTTGATAATCTTTGACCTGGAAGATCACATTCCAAGGCTACCTCCTCAACTTGCGTTTCAGATACAAGTTGTCATCAAGAACAAGAATATCTATTGAACCGTTATTGACGAGGGTGCCTCAATGTGCGTCATGTCTATTGCTTGTTGGAGAGCCATTGGCTCTCCTCCCCTCACTGAATCACACAACACCCTTAAGGCCTTTAATGGCTCTGGTTTTAAACCCTACTGTTTTCTTCCCTCATTGCCCATTACGTTGGAAGGCAAAAGGGTCAATGTCGAGGTCAAGGTCGAGGTCTTTGATGCACCTCTCTATTATAACCTCTTACTTGGCCACAACTGGATTGATTCCATGCATGCGGTTGTGTCCACACTTTTCCATGTGTTACATTTCCCACATCAAGGAAAGGTGGTCACTGTTGACCAACTGGCCTTTTTTAACTCTGATTCCCGTACTAGCAACATACCATTCATTTCAAAATCACCTCTTGGGTATGAGAATGTCGGTGTAGGTCTTCTTAAAGATTCCACTTTGATGGGTACTTTCCCAATCCCACCACCCTATATTCCACCTCCTTTTGTCGCCTTGATCAACATGATTTCCACCTTTGTTCGAGAAACCCCTACATCTTATGACCCATGGATAGTACCCGACCCCGGTGATTATCTTCGCTATGGCAAACAAATGCCCTTGAGTCTGGTTGAATCAGCTTATCAAGCCATTTGATCAACAACCCCTTCTACTCCCTCTCTTGGTGATTCATCTCCGGATCCATTCCACGTCATTTTTCCCATAGACGAGATGATTATGTCTGTTATGTCCATGGAAGATACCCCATGGGACGATGGGCATCATCGTTCCATTCTCTTCCTCGAACAACACACCATGGAGAGTTACCAACGGATTTCGACCCCATTGACCGTTGTTGTCATTTCCTCTGTTCCCGAGTCAACCCACGATGTGCTTTACGAAGGGAACTTGAGTAATATTTCACCCACTATTTCCCTTGACATATCCATTAAACCTGGAATTGTCGAAAATGTTCACATCGGAGCTGCTTGTTCCGATGTTGAGGTCGTCACTTATAAAGCTATTTTTCAAGAGTTCCGTGATGTCTTCTCTTTGAGTTACGAAGAGATGTCAGGTATAGACCCCGATATCATTGTACATGAAATCAAGACCTATCCAAACGCTAAACCCGTTCGGAAGAGACTTCGCCCAGTCCACCCCCGTAAAGCCGCCGCTATTAAACTCGAAGTTGAAAAACTTCTCAAGGCTGGGTTTATCTATCCGATGGCTTTAACCGATTGGGTATCCAATCTCGTTTCGGTAAATAAAAAACAAGGCACGATCCATGTATGTGTTGATTATAGGGATATTAATAAAGCTTGTCCCAAAGACAACTTTCCAACCCCTTTTGTTGACCAAATCGTCGACGATTGTGCTGAGAGTGAAATCTTCTCATTAATGGATGGTTTCTCCAGTTATAACCAGATCAACATTTTACCCGTGGATCAACATAAAACTTCTTTCATTTGTCCTTGAGGTACTTTCGCCTACCAGAAACTTCCTTTTGGTTTAAAGAACGCTGGTGCGACTTTTCAACATGCCATGTCCTATTCTTTCCATGATATAAAGCACATCGTACAACCATATCTCGATGATCTACCGATGAATTCCATGCATCACCAAGACCACCCAGCCCATCTCCGAGCCATTTTTCTCCGCTACCGTTACTATTGTATACGTTTAAACCCACACAAATGCGTTTTTTGCGTGGAGTCTGGACGAATTCTAGGTTTTATTGTGTCACGTCATGGAATTAGGGTTGATCCTTTGAAGGTTGAGGCCATCCTTAATTTAACTCCTCCTTCTACTTTACGCCAACTATAAAGTTTACAAGAGAAGGGAAAAAATTTGCGTCGATTCATCCCGAATTACGCTGAGTTAACACTAGGATTCACTCATTTGTTAAAGACGGGTTACGAGTTCATTTGGGACGAGACTGCCAACAAATCCTTCGAAGCTTTGAAACTTTCCCTAACATGAACACCATTGCTTTTCTCTCTAGATTACAGTCAAGACTATTTCCTTTACCTCGCCGCTTCAGACTCTACCATTGCTATGGTTTTAGTCCAAGAAGATGATTCGCACGACGAACATATAATCTACTATTTGATTCAGAGTCTCACGACTACCGAAGCCAAATATCTACATGTGGAAAAATTGGCCTTGGCGACTGTTCAAGCTGTCCAACGTTTTCGTCATTATATCCTATTATGCAAGACCACCATTATTTATGCTTGCAACCCTATGCAACATATTCTTACACACCAATTTCTAGGGGGCAAGTACTCCAAATGGACCGTAATCCTCCAAGATTTCGAATTAGAGTTTGAAGCGCTAAGTCAAAGAAGTCACTAGTTTTTGCTAAACTGATATGTGACCTTCCCTCTGCTGAGACAGAAAATGTGGCAGAGGATTCTTTACCTGATGAATCCATTTTTCTGATCAGTTCTGATGACGCTTGGTATGGAGATATTATCATTTATCTCCAGACTCAAACTTTCCGGTCCGAACTCTCTAGTAGATACCGTCATTGCATCTGCTATCAAGCCCATCAATACATAATTCTTGGTGACACTCTTTATCTCCGTGGTGTTGACACTATTTTTCAACGCTGTCTCACCTTTGATGAGGTTGAGAAAGCTTTGAATGATTTCCACTCTGGAGCATGTGGTGGTCATATGTCTGGGTATGCCACTGCCCAAAACATCTTATGAGCGGGATACTTTTGGCCTTCTTTATTTAAATACTGTATAACCTCCATCCATAAGTGCCACGCTTATCAAACATATAACAACAAGATAATATCTCACCCCACTCCCTTACACCCTGTAGTTTCCGTTGGACCTTTCGCTAAATGGGTTATCAATTTCATGACATGTAACCCTCACTCGGTCGAGGGGCATGGATACATTATCGTAGTCGTGGATTGTTTCATGAAATGGGTCGAGGCGATGCCTACATTCGACAATACCGGAAAAAATGCAGCCCTATTCATATTCAATCATATCATCACACGATTTGGAATCCCATAAGCTATCATCACTGATCACGGTAGCCATTTTCAAAACTTCATGATGTCTGAGCTTACTAAAAAGTTGGGTCTTCCGCATGAAAAATCAACCCCCTACTATCCGTAGGCCATGGCCAAGTTGAAGCAATAAACAAAATTCTTATCACCATGCTTCAACGGATTATAGGAATTCACAAAACAAGTTGGCACACAATGTTTTTTCAGCATTATGGGCCTATCGGACATCCGTGAAGTCTGCCACGGGATTTACACCCTTCCAATTAGTGTATGGTATCGAAGTTGTTCTACCGATTGAATGTGAGATACCATTGTTAAAACTAGCCATTGAACTTCTCCCAAACACCTCTGCTGAGGAAGAATGTCTATTATATCTTATGCAATTAGACGAAACTCGTCACGATGCCACCCTGGTTATTGAAACCCAGAAAAAACGTGTCAAAGATTAATATGACAAGCATGTCAAGCCACGTGTTTTATCTTAGGGTGATCTAGTTCTCCTCTATGAACAAGATCCTGACCTACTAGGAGCCGAAAAATTTGAGGCGATGTGGCGAGGCCCTTATATCATCAAGCGAGAGTTGGAGAAGGGAGCCTACAAGTTAGTAGATTATGATGGCATTCCTTTGAGTGAACCCAGAAATGGGCTTTACTTGAAGACGTACTATGCTTAGGCTATCTTTGCATGAGTGCTTGTATTTTTAGTGTATCATACTTTTGTGTGCTTTTTCGTTATTTGGTTTCCACCCCCGACCACTTACCTTGTGATGTTCTTAGTTTCTAGATGTCGAAGTTTTCATTACCCCACATTGGCTTCACCGATGGCGCTAGTCATAGTAATCAGAACCTAGCTTCTGCTGCATGGGCAATCTATGTACCTACAAATGAACTTATCAGTCTGCATGGTGTTTGCCTCGGTCGTGCAACCAATAATATCACAGAATATAGCGCAGTCATCGAATTGTTGACCGATTCTATTTCACTTGGGATCTGTCACCTGGTTATATGACTGGATTCGCAGCTAGTAGTGCTACAATTAAGTAATGTCTATGCTATCTGAAGTCCTACTTTGCTACAGGTATATCTATGAATTTGCCTCTTGGAATGTTATTTTGATTGTATCGAGTATCAACACATTCCTAGATGTCTAAATACATTAACTAATGCATTAGCTAATTATGCGTTAGACAGACACGTGAGACATTTATAAATCCAATCACACATCACATGTACTATACAA
>SNQJ01S0061475.1:40039-55161 GCA_010110895.2 Picea sitchensis | reverse complement strand
AAGAAGGTGTTGCTGGAAAAGGTTGACACTTTGAAGAATGCTGCAGATTCATTGACAAAGTCTGTGAGCACAGAAAAGTTCTCCTGGTGTAGAGTAAAAATGGGCATTGCTTCCCTGGATTTTTGACTATATAATCCCCTGGACCCCTGGATGCAAAGAAGACAACAAGTGGGAGAATTTTGGGTATGTGTTATATTCTTTGCATGTGTGTGTGTGTGGGTGCGTCAGATACGACAACTGCGTCTGGTGGTTTTTGCTATTTTTAGCGGATTTGTAAATTAATCCTGGATTAAGGGATTAGGGTTTTGGTATCTACAGAATACCTAAAAACATTGTATATATTGTATGGCGAACGGTGAAATTCGATATAATGAAAATAAGAAAGGTTTTCCCAGTTGAGGGTTTCCGGTATAAAATCTCTGTGTACTTTGTGTATGAGCTATTGATTAATTTTTGTATTGCTTAAGAATCTATATGCATTGCTTTACTTCGCAGGTTTAAAACTTACATTATGGTTTACCCCTAGCCATAAAGAGATTTTCCTTGTAACTATTAGAAACAAGGATTTTTTTTAATATAAATCTTTATACTCTAAACAAGATGGATTTCTTGGAAAATATAAGGGTAGATTCCCTAATAGATTTGCTTACAGAAAAATAAATATTCCATCTCTCTCGATTAACTGACTTAAAATTTCCTTAATTTCACCTTATAAGATGGTAAAAATAAACAGAAAGAAATTTTAGGGGATGTTGATTTCCAATTAACTTTCCAAAATTTCCACCAATTATCATGCGAACCCACCATACCTGAAGATGATTGAGAGTCATTCATCCTCCATGAGATCTATGCTCCTCCCTTTGCGTGTTGTTGTTGATTATGTTCACAACAATGAGATTCTACCTCTTGCTCTTCATTTTCGATGAGAAAACATCGAAAAAATTGCCCTTCCATATAGATCATCTTGGCACAAACTGATTTCTGTGTCTCCCCACTAATGTTCGAAAGCCATCTTTGGTGGGATTTCCCCAAGGTGACACTGAAGGTATACCTCCTTTCGTGTGTCCCTCACCTCCTCCATGGGGATGATCCACCGAATTCATAGCCACACCTTGACCAAGGGAGTGTTTACCTAACCACATGCTTTTTCATGCCAAGCTCTACCACTGGATTCCACAAGCAATGCATGTAGCCACATTCAATATGACGCATGCCTATTTTCCATCGTGTTTGTTTTCCGCCTGTTCTGATGGTCATCTATCCAAAATATTTAATAATTTTTTTTATTATCACGATCAAAATCTTCTCTTAAGTTATCTTTCAACTTCTCCTTTTAGCATAGGTTTAGTCCTCTTAATCTTGTTTGGTGGTTTATTATTTGGTTCCTTTTCTTTTTAATTTTCTTTTTTATTTTTAGGAGAAGTTGAAATAGTTGTTGAAAATGCAAGTTGTTGGAATCTCCAAGTACATGTTCACATGGTTAGATTTGAATTGGTTTTGTTTGGACTCGTATATAGTTTGGTTTATGTGATTCAAGCATAGCATCCAAAGAATGTCTTCATATTTTGTTTGTGTTGCTATATCTCGTCGGACAGTAACCATGTGAATTTTGTCCTTATCCAACAATGGCAACTCAAAAGGGTATTTTATATACTAAATCCATGTTTCCCTCCTCCTGTATGCCTCCTTGTGACAAGGATCTTTGAATGTTGGATGATTATACAATTCACCTGGTTGAATAGAATGATTTCTTTGGTTTCAAGTATGTCATTATATTACTCATCAAACAACTTCTGATGTCTTTGCATATGCCTTATTAGGTCCACTTGCATGTGTGTTCACATAATGGCATCTCATTTCGTCAATTCTAATGGGATACAAAGAATCAAAGAATATATTTTATGGTTCGATTTGAATTTTGGAGTCAAAGAAAAATATGTTCAATAACTTGTTGGGTACACAATCTTGAATATAACATTTGCCTTTAGAAAGTTATTGTAACGCCTCTCCATGAGAGGCTATGAAACAAAATTTGTTAACTTATACACACAAGCATCAAAAGTTTTGAAGTAATACATTTTTACTCTTTAAATGGAATAGCATAAACATAACAAATACATATTAGGAAAAGTACATCTTCCCCTGGTCTACTGAAATTGATCATTTGCAATGTAGTCCTTCCGGTAGTAGGAATATGCTTCCAACGATTCTTTTCCTAGTTATTTTCCCACTTGCCTGATTGGAACAATGACATTATTCTCCCAGCCAACTAGGAGCCTAGCCAACTTCCTAGCTCTAATAAACCTTTTGGTCTCTTGGCTCTTCGTGCCCGTGACTCCAAGAACAACAATTCACATATACTCTAACCAAGATTGTCACAAGAAATCGTTCTTCCAAGAATAATCCAACCGCTCAACATACTCAAACCTCTCAACCTCCTCCCCCTCCATCACCACTTCCTCTTACTATTTATCAAGTTTCCATACCCCCCTCCCCAAGTATCTTCAACCACCCTCATTATTAACCATCAATCTCCCTTATCTAGATTTTTGAGAAAAGTGAAAATAAACTAAAATATAGATGACTTGCATAAAATAACAATAAATAAAATGCAAAGTATTTATTTGCATGCTAGCTTATAAATGCAATTTGACAATTTCCCCCAAAATGTACATGACAACCCACTATACTCATTCAATTCATCATACCAACCATCAATCAAAGTCAGAGAAGGTATTAATGCTATTAGATATTTTGTATGCAATATAATTTACATAGTCATTAAACCATTCAATTAAATAGATAATAATCTAATTTAATAATTAATACATTAATTAATTGTACTAGTGCACATGTGTAGGGTATGTGTGTGTAGTTAGCAGACACATAGCCCGTGCATGTGGTAATGATAAACAATCATTGCCTCTAGTGCATAGTTCATGTATGATCACACCAAGGCATGTAGGACAACAAATGCATCATTTATCAATTTTAACTAACAAAACTACAATGATTCATCATTAATTGATCATTACACTTAAAATATAAAAAGGGAATAAAAATGAGTGTTTTGGAACCAAGTGAGAAAACAAGAGTGACACATCTAATCCCCAAGCAATATTCTCAACTAACATCAAATCATCCTTCCTTCATAACCTACTTCCATCTTCCATCCTATCATTTCCTTTATTGGACTAAGCTCGAGCATCAACTATATTGACCTAACTCCACATAGAACCAGTAAGCGGAAGTGTCATACATCTTGACCAAGATTAACCAACAAACAACTAGCAGTTAGTTGTCTCTTGGATAAGCTTACGATCCAATATGCGTAATGGTTCAACCATGATGGTTCCTCGTCCAAGACCTGCAATTCCTTACAATTTAGTTTGTGAGATTCATCAACAACAAAATGACGTATAACATATACATGAAAAACTTTATGAGTTTTATGTAAGTGGGATGGAAGTATGAGGCAATAGGCAACAGATCCAATTCTTTCTTGGATTTTGAACGGTCCTATAAATTGAGGCGACAACTTTATCCCTTTCCCAAACCAAATGGTACTCTTATTAGGCCTTATACGAATGAAAAATTGATCTCCAACTTTATAACTTCGATCAATCCTACATGCATCAACATAAATTTTATGTCTATCATGCGCCTCCTTTAATTGTTATCTAATCTGAATCACCTATTCCTCCATCTATTGAATTAGTTCTTGCCCTACTGTCACTCGGTCTTCTAACCTTTCCCAACTCAACGATGTCCTGCATGGCCTTCAATACAAAGATTCATAGGGAGGCATTCCAATGGAGCTATGAAAACTGTTATTGTAGGCGAACTCTACCAAAGGTAGGTACTTCTCCCAATGGGTTTAATTATCCATAACATACATCCTAATCATGTCTTCCATAACCTAATTTACTCTCTTAGTTTTCCCATCCATTTTGAGATGATATATTGTGCTCAAGTTTAACTAAGTCCCCAGCTCTGACTGTAAACTTGTCCAAAATCTAAAGGTAAACCGAGAGTCGCTATCTAAAATGATCTTCTTGGGTAACCCATGCAGACAGATGACTTCACTTATAAAAACACGTGCCACATCAATGACGTCGTAAGTGTCTCTAAATGGAATAAAATGAGCACTCTTGGTCAAATTATCAACTATAACAAGAATGACATTGTGCCTCAGTGATGTGAGTGACAATCCCACAATGAAATCCATAGAAATGACTTCCCACTTGGACATAGGAACATAATTAGGTTGTAGGAGACTTGTCGGGTGGTGACGATCAACCTTCACTTGCTAACACTCAAGGAACTTGACAATGTAATGGAATACATCACGCTTCATGCCTACCCAGAAGAAAAGCTTCTTCATATATGCGTACATTTTCTTCACACCCAGATGCATACAGTAAAGTGCTCTATGGGCTTCCTTGAGTATGATGCTTCGAATATCCCCACCCTCGGGGATGCACATCCTTCCCTGATATCTTAACAATCCATATCCTTCAAGGCTATATTCTTCATACCTTGGCTCTAACTGTCTCCAACTTTGGAGGTCTAAAGTAACCTTTAAATACCAACTATCTCCAAGAAGTTTCCCCAACACTCGCTCCCTCAGATTAAATTTTAATGGCACCAAGGAGAATATACATGGTCTTCTGCTCAGGGCATCCACAACCACATTCTCCTTTCCCTTGATATATGAAATTCCAAAATCATACTCACTCATAAACTCACTCCATCGCCTTTGCCTAGCATTGAGATCCCTTTGAGTGAAGAGATGCTTTAAGATTTCATGGTCCTTTTTGAGCTCAAAGCTTCGTCCCACTAGATAATGCCTCGAAAGCTTTAGGGCTAGAATTACAACTACCAACTCTAAATCATGAGTAACATATAGCTCCTCATGTTGCTTCAACTTTCTTGACACATGCTATCACTCTCCCATCTTGCTTTATAATGACATCCAATCCTTTCTTTGAGGCATCCGTGCAGACTGTAAATTCTTTCTCCATATCCGACATTCATAGAATTGATGCACTGGTTAGTGACCTCTTAATCTCAATGAATGCAGAATCACATTCCTCTGTCCATTCATACCTGACCCTCTTGCGCTGCAAGGTGGTGATAGGTTTCACTATCTTTGAGAACCCTTCCACAAACCTTGGATAATAACCAACTAGCCCCATGAAGCATCTCACCTCATGATCATTTTTCGGCACTATCCAATCCATAATGGCCTTCACCTTTTTCGAGTCCAAAAAAATTCCTTCACTGGAAATGATATGACCTAAATAGTGAATCTCTTTCTGGAAGAAAGAACACTTCAAAAACTTACCATACAACTTGTTCTCTCTAAGGCATGACAACATCACTCACAAGTGTTCCTCATGTTCTCTTTCGTTCTTGGAATAGATGAGGATATCATCAAGAAAGACTTGTACAAAGAGGTCTAAGTACTTTCAGAATACACCATTCATGAGGCTCATGAATACCGTTGGTGCATTGGTCAAACCAAAAGGGAATACAATGAACTCGTAATGTCCAAACCTAGTTCGAAAGGAAATTTTAGGAATATCACCTTCCTTAATCCTTAACTGGCGATACCCTCATCGTAGATCAATTTTTGAGAAAATTGTCGATCCCTTCATCTGATCAAAGAGATCAGCTATTTGTGGTATTGGGTATCTATTCTTCATTGTAGCACGGTTCAAGTCTTTGTGATCTATGCACAATCGTAAGGAACCGTACTTCTTCTTGACAAAAATTATTAGTGCACCCCAAGGTGAAACATTGGGCCTTATCAACCTTAAGTCAAGTAGTTCCTTCAACTGCATCTGCAACTCACAAAGTTCTGGTGCTGTCATCCTATATGGAGTCTTGGAAATTTCCTCTGCACCAGGTTTTATCTTGATGGTAAAATCAAGCTCCCTCTTAGGAGGTAACCCTGGCAACTCTTTCGGGAAAACATCCTTAAATTCCGGCAATATTGGATACTGATCCATAGAGGGTCCTTTCCCTTCATTGACTGCTTCCACTACATATAATTGAAAACCTTGCCTCATGCAATGTTTAACCTTCATTGTTGAGATAAAGCGTAGAGACACCTTCCTATGTATACCATGGATCTCTACTAACCTTCCTTCATCATCAACACAAAGCAACATCTTCAAAAAACAATCTACCATAGCTCGATGGGCTTCTAACCCGTTCATCCCAATGATTAGGTCATACGTCCCTAAAGCATTAACGTACACCTTCAACCTAATAATACACACTCCCATATCTACAAGACAATTATCGACGCTAGGTCCTATCGCTTGTTTTTCCCCCGAAGCCATATTGATTTGTTTAAAGTCATCGTGCTCGTAGGCTGCCAACCCACACTTTTCTAATGCATAAGGTGAAATAAAACTATTTGTAGCACCAGAGTAAAACAAAATTTTAACATCGACATGATTTAGTGTACCTAACGACTCCACCACAATGGATTGATGTTCTTCCTGGCAATTATTGACCGCTGCATAAATCTGGTGGCTACTACTTGCTCTTCCCATCGGGGCCTTTCCTTCTCTATGCACAGAGTCTGATTGTGACTCTAGATAGTCACGCTAGTAATGGGGTCCTCCACACCCCCAAAAAATAACATGAGATGGAACCTGCACACTGCCTTGTGAAGGCCTCTGAAATGAGTTTCTTCCCTTGAAGCCCCTGCCCGTACTAGCTAGTCAACGAGAAGGCTGTGGACCTGCTTGCATCACGAGTGATGAGTGAGATGTTGTACTTGCTTCCAAGTGACATGGTTTGCATGGGACCACAGACATCAATATGTATTAATTCAATTATCTCTCTTTGTTTCCTCTCTTTCTGCACTGGAAATTCTTCCCTATGTTGCTTACCTAGTGCACAAGCTTCACATTCTATATGCTCATTCTTCAAAAGAGGAAGTCCTACAACCATCAATTTCTTCTGAAGTAGCACTAAGTCATTTTGATTAAGATGTCCATACCTGGGATGCCATAGCTCAATTGTTGACATTGTTGTAGATGTTAATGCTTAATGAGTGCCCCTTGTTACATCAAGCTTATAGAGACCTCCAATTCTTGTTTTTGTGGCTATGACTTTATAATGATTCTGAATATCCTTCACTAAACATTGAGACTGCATAAATTCTACATTCAAATTTTGATTAGTTATTGTGGAAACATATATCAAGTTATTTTTTATGCCTGGAACATACAACACATTGTGAATCTGTTTCATTTTCCCATTAGGTAAATTCACACATATTACTCCATAACCCTGAATCTTATGAGATTTGTTATCTCCTAAATATATGTGTGTTTCATCTGTGCTCTCATGATATTCATCAAACCATTATTTGTTACAAGACATATGAGCTGAGGCTATGAACCATGCACTTTCATCATCAGTTTTTACGGACAATGCATCTTTGGAAATAAACAACTTTAAATTCCTAAAACCATCATTGATAGAGGTGTGACTTTTCACATAATTTCCATTATGTTTTCTGAACTTATGTTTGGATTCATTATCTTTCCTTTTATAACAATCTTTAGCATGATGACCAGGTTTCCCACAATAAAAACAATCATCATTTTTCTTATCATGTGCATCAAATTTTGATTGAGTCATACCTCTATTTCTTGGTTGAAACTTGTCTGTTCTGAAGTATGAGAGTCCATCTCAAACACCTTCATTCTTTCTTCTTCTTGTAGAAGAATCTCTGTCAAAGACATGATTTGAAATAAAGACATGATAATCTTTGATTAACCCTTTTAATGTAATAGTTATCATGTCAGAATTTGAAACTTTCTCAACAATTGCACTTAACTGATCACTTAGATCTTTAATTCTGGAAACATAGGTAGTAATATTTTCATTTTCTTCCATTTTTATGAACAATAACTTAGTTTTCAAAAACAGAATCTTATTTGAGTTTGTAGTTTCATACAAACCTTTCAATATCTCCCAGGTCTCCTTAGAAGTTTTACAATTCCTGATGTGTGGAATTATGCTGTCCTTGACAGACATTCGCAACAACACTTTAGCCTTTGTTTCTCGTTTTTCCTAATCTGCACTAGCAACACCTGTGGGTTTGGTTTCATTTCCATTTACAATAGCCCACACATTTCATGCTTCAAAAATCATCAATATCTTAAATTTCCAACCAATGTAATTATCACCATCCAACTTAGATGCTTCATTCAGATAATTACCTGTGAATGAATTTAACATTTCTGCAAAAAAATCTTTGAACAACTCAAAAAATACGTGGAAATACCTCTTTAAACGAATGTCTCACAGTTCCAGGGACGGTTCTCAGTCTTCATCCACAACGTATACAACTTCACAACAAGTTCTCAGGCTTCTCAGCAGCAGCAACGAACAGCTAATTCAGATTGGGCGAATTGCAGGCTATCTCCACTCTTCACGCAGGACGCTGGGCGCCAGCAGCAACACCAGTCGGCAGCACGGGCTCCTCCTTCAAATACAGTACGCAGCTGTATATCTCAGCGCCAACAGTATGCACATCACGGACCCACAGACCGTGCACAACTCCTACAACGTGTATAGCATTGAAGGACAACGATAGGCAACGTATATGGCTGAGTGAAAGGGCTTTACTCTTCACGCGGACTCTTCCTGTTGAGACAACTGAGTCAACTCTACGCAGCACCACCAAACACACAGACTGCACGCAGCAATGGACAGTAGGATGACGGCCCACAGCTCCTGTATGTGCCAAAAAAAAAAAACCAGACAATCGACAGCTCCAGCTCTTCACGCTCACGGTTGGGCAGGCAGCGGCTTTCTCACCAACTCTAATTCGCACAACTCACTTCTCCTGTGCTCTGATACCAAAATAAATAAATCTGCAGAAGAGATAGAACTCACACCAATCTATTTCATTAATCAAGAAAACAATTACATTTATAGCTTGATACACAAGCAACGGTTTTCTAAATGACGGATCTGATAACGTGTAGAGTACACGAGGAGTCCAAGTTTATTAACTACTTTTATATTTAGCATTTGTCCATTAATATCTAACAAAAACTAGTTAAACAAACAATTGACGTTCTAACATTATCAATGTATTCTCTGCCTTAATATCTAACAAAAACTAGTTAAACAAACAATTGACGTTCTAACATTATCAATGTATTCTCTGCCTTTTCTATTCAATGGACTATATTGTTACTCTTTTCAACTAACAAAAACTAGTTAAACAAACAATTGACGTTCTAACATTCTCAATGTATTCTCTGCCTTTTCTATTCAATGGACTATATTGTTACTCTGTTTCAAATTCAAATATGAAATTAATATAAGATATTTCCGAAATTGGTAAACATTCCCAAAATCAGTCACGTTATACCTAGACAGGAAATTTTCCTTCTGCAGAAGAAGAAAAAAAAGGCATGTTGCTTATTGTTTCTCTTGTAATAATTTGTTGCAACAACAAAGGGTTTCGATCTGATGTGCATGGAGTTATGTATTTCCTTCAATATCATAACATGAGATTGTGTAGAATTTATGTTTGAATCCGTTTTCCATGACATGCATTACAAAAACACCTGTATATAAATGAGTGAGAAAGGAACGAATTGTCTGTAACAGAATATTGGTGGTTGCAAAGATATAGAACATGAAAAATAAAATTACATACAGTTCTTACTTGAACTTGGTGTTAGCTTTCTGAGAATCCCTTTGGTGCTGGATTTCTATTTATATTCATTCACAACTTTTGGTTTTGGCTCTGACTCAATTATGTTTCCCTGTTTTTCTTTATCATACAACAATTCACGGTGTTTTTCGTCCAATTCTTTATATTTCTTGACAACCTCTGTATGAAGTGATTCAAATTCCCTCTTCTGCTCTTCCTTTTCTTGCATTAGACTGACATTTGTCCGCTGCAATTCTCCAATTTTTCCCCTTAACTCCTCAATCATCTTGTTAAGCCTACCATTTTCAACAATCCCTTCTTCAATTATTTGCTTCTTCGTTTCGAGCAAACACTTGGCACCGTCAACCTCCTCCTGTAGCCTTTCATTTTCTAGTTTAAGAGAATTTTGCGCTACCTTGTACTCCTGAATTAACTCTGAGCGTAGATTGACAGCTACATTCACCTGTCTTTGAAGGCGTTTAATTTCATTTTCCATTGTTGATTTTTGTGTAATCATAGCTTCCAACCTTTCTGCATTGCTGGCTGACCTGGCATCCAGCATCTGCCTCCCATCTTCCATGTAAACAAGTTTAGCATTATATTCCCTCAACTGGTCCTTCAAAGACAACAATTTAGTACTCAGATCTTCATTTATATGGCTTTGTAATCTTTTTTCTCTGGCCATCAACTCAAGCTTAGTTTGCAGCTCTGCAAGAGTACCTTCAGAATTTCTCTTTTCATCATCCCACAAATGTCGATCTTGCTCCAATTTTTTAAGTAATTCCTGGGTCCTTTCCTTCGTTTCAGTCAATTCGGATTCTAAGTCATTCTTTGCTGCTCTACATTGAAGTAAGACCTTAGACATCTCTTCAACTTCTTTCTCAAATCTGCACAATGAAGACATTAAGCTCTCCTTATCAGCAATCCATCCTTGCTCTGCAATTTGCTTATCTTCAGTGATCACCTGAGTCTCATGTCTTGCTGCTAAAATTTGTGATAAAAGATCATCTTTTTCCAATTCCCAAACTTTACGCCTTGCATCTGATTCTGTAGATATCACATGAATTTGATCTTTCAGGTGCGAAACACTATCTTCTAGCTTATATTTATAAACAATCGCTGCTGTGCACTCATTTTCTTTAACGTAAATTTCATGCTTAGCTTCGTGTAATTGAGTCCTCACTTTAGAAATAGCGGCTTCAAGTTCCTGTTCTTTCTTTGCAAGTTCTTTTCTCAATTCTCTATCAGCTTCCTTCAACTCATCTCTTGCTGCTGAAAGCTGTGATAAAAGTTCCTCTTTTTCCAATTCCATAGCTTTAAGTCTTGCATCCGATTCTGTAGATATCACATTAATTTGATCTTTCAGGTGCAAAACACTATCTTCTAGCTTATTTTTAATGACAATTACTGCTGTGCACTCATTTTCTTTAACGTAAATTTCATGCTCAGCTTCCTGTAATTGAGTCCTCACTTCAGAAATAGCAGCTTCATGTTCCTTCTCTTTTTTTGCAAGATCTTTCCTTAATTCTATCTCAGCTTCCTTCAACTCATCTCTTGCTGCTGAAATTTGTGATAAAAGCTCATCTTTTTCCAATTCCCAAGCTTTAAGTCTTGCATCCGATTCTGTAGATATCACCTGAATTTGATCTTTCAGGTGCAAAACACTATCTTCTAGCTTATTTTTATCGACGATCACTGCTGTGCACTCATTTTCTTTAACGTAAATTTTATGCTCAGCTTCATGTAATTGAGTCCTCACTTTAGAAATAGCAGCTTCATATTCCTGCTCTTTCTTTGCAAATTCTTTTCTCAATTCTCTCTCAGCTTCCTTCAACTCTTCTTTCGTTTCCTTTTCAGCTTCAATTTGTGAACTCATTTGAGAGAGATTTTCTGACAAAATAACCTGTTCTTCTCTTAAATTATTGATTTTTTTAACAAGGATTTGACTGAGGTCCTGCAACTTCAATATATTATCATGTTTAACCTCTGGGGAGCACCCTTCTCTTGAGGTTGCAATTTTAGTATTCATTAACTCAGCACTTTTCCGCCTGCCCTTCTTGTTATTGCCTGGCATCTTGTTCACCAGTGAGACCTGCCTGCCACAAACGAGGAAAAATACTCTGATTGCTTTGTTACCGACCATAAAATTTCAAAAATAAAACCATCACTTCGCATGATTTAAACATTTATCATAGATTTCATATCAGGCACACGCAAAATTAAAAGTAACTCGAAACAGTTACTGCTTCTAACCAGAGTAAAGTTTATCAATAGTTGCAGCATACTTAATAACACAAATTTAGGAAACTGGAGTGGATTGTGAAACAGGACACGAGGATGTAAAAATGTGGAATTTGCAGACTAAGACAAAAATACAGTTAAACCGTCTGCAAATATGAATTCTTAAAAAAATGCGAGTGAATATTTTACAGAAAGAATCAAGTGAAGTTGAAATAGCCTGAGCTTAAGTCGATTGCAGATTCCGGCATCCAACGGACAAGGAACAAAATCAACTTTTAAACTTTTCTTGATGGCCTTTGATGCCGGAATCCGCAATCGTCTAGATAAGGATGTCAGTTTAAATGAACAGAAAATAGCGTACAGCCAAAACAAGCACGGTATGTCTACTCGCTGTCAAAGTACACAACAGAAGCGTGATTAAATTTACACAGGGAAAGCTCAATCAAACATTTAACAGAAGAACGATACAATCAGAGTTTATTCATATTCGAAATTTTCATTGGCCAAATCGTCTGGGCGAAGAGGAACCCTGTTACTGTTTGAACTCTTTAACACCAAACTAAATGGCCAGAACCGATCAAGCTACAGCCAATAATATATACATTATTCAATATGACTTCAAACTCACAGAATCTCTCGCCGATGAGATCTATATCAAAACCCGTCTTTCCGTTTATCTTCAATGGCTTTTAATGATTCAGTCCACTACACATTGAAAAAACATCCAAAAAAATAGGAGAAAAGGGCAACGGCCTTTTAACTGTCATCAATCTTTCGAACAGGTGTCCCGAACGGGTGTCTGTCTTAGAATCATACTAGGTATAAAGATCGACGAAAATTGCAATTTATAATGGCCGTATTCTAAACGCTGCACCTTCTGGCTCTTTTACAGGATATTATCTAGTTAGTTTTGTTTTAAATTTGCAAGAAATTATTAGATATATAGATATACAGATAAGAGTGGTTAAGTTTATATGATTTAATAACTTCAAATATTTTCACTATGTTGAATTTATTTTTTAAACAATAATTTAGTTTAAAAATATTTAAACAATATTTTTATAATATAAGAAAAAATGATTTATCCAATACAAAAATAAATATATTTATGATTTTTATGATTGTCCGATAAGTTTAACCCTTTATTACTTAAATTTTGGAAATTGTGTTTTAAAAAGCATTTCATAAACCCTTAGTGTAATTTGATAGTAGATTTAAGTTATTAGACAAATTAAAATTAAATTAGATGATCAAAATTGATTATAAAATTTAAAGAAATTAACAACATTAATGAATTGAATGATCAAAATTAATTATAACATTTAAGGGAACACACCAGTGATTAATTCTAACCACTTAGCATATACTCAAGCCAACTTAATATCAAAATGTACTGATCATTCTTGTTCACTGTGCATGAGGCCAATAGTTAAGGATTGTCCTAATTAATGATTTGATCACCTACTCTTGTATAAATGTGCATCCCCATATTTATAGGGTAACATCACAAGTATGATACTTTGATTTTTTTACATAAATGTGCATCATCATATTTATATTTATAGGGTAACATTAAGTATAATATTTTATTTTTTTGGTCATTTAGTATAATATTTTATTTTTTCATTATTTAGTTTCATGAGTAGTTTTCTTCACATGAAAGAAGCTTAATTTTCCCTGGAATGTTAACCATGCTTGTTTATTTTTTTCTTAAATCTTGTATTAGTGATTGGACTATACAACTATTCAATTCTCCATGTCATGAGTTTGAACCCATGGTAAGATTTCAACTAAATCATGTTATTGCTTAGTTTTATGGAATGTTAATCATGTTTGTTTATTTTTTTCTTAAATCTTGTATTAGTGATTGGACTATACAACTATTCAATTCTCCATGTCATGAGTTTGAACTCATGGTAAAATTTCAACAAAATCATGTTATTATCTAGTTTTTTTTAGTGTGATGCTCAATCATATAAGTAAATCAATATTGACACACTCTATGTTTTATGATATTTAATTTATAACCATGAAGTTCATCCAATTCTTAAATCTCTCCACAATTCATTCACAAATATTTCTTCCACCAATACATTGCTAATTTATTCTATGGTAGCAATAATAGAATAATATTATGGTTTTAACTCTTTCGAAAGAGTTGAAACCAAGATATTATTCTATCATTGCTACCATAGAATAAATTAGCAATGTACTGGTGGAAGAAATATTTGTGAATGAATTGTGGAGAGATTTAAGAATTGGGTGAACTTCATGGTTATAAATATATATGTACTACTACATCTTATTCACACCATGAGGTAGACATACCATGGTGATTTCGAATACTTGTAAACATCACTATTTTGAAGTTAATAAAAAGAACCAACATTGAATGGTCATGAGCACCTAAAGGGGTTATGATACCACAAGAAGGGAAAGATAAAGGGGTCTAAGGGAATTTCTATATGCCTAGTTACCTATGTTTCTCTTTCTACCCATCTTGCCATTACTTTAACCTTCAGTGTTTTATGACGTTGATGTTGAGACTAACCTATAGTTTAGTGGGAGATATGAGAAGTGGATGTAACCAACTCCTAGTTCTTGACAACTAGCTCCTACAGTCGAACATCTTGTTCCCCCTACATTCTTGAGAATAGAGAGAGTTAGATTATGACTCTCTTGCCATCTTTCACTCATGCAAAGAGAGTAAATTTGAATGGGAGGATATAGTTATTTTTGGGAGAAGATAGAAGAGAGGAAAATACAATTTTAGCTTGGAAAAAGAAGGCTTCCACTATGTGATGGAATATCCATGAAAGGAATCCATTAGAACATTGACAAGAGCCAAAAAGTAAAAAAAAATCTATCAGAGTTAATAGATAGTATCTTGGGCATATTCCCACACTGAAGAGTACTAGAGGGAGGGACTTTTTAGGTACCATTGAGTAGAGAATGAACAATTCTCCTTGTGTTGTGTGGGGAAGGTATTGTGGGTATCAAATAAATGTAATATTTACAAGAACTTAAGAATGGGATACTTGGTTAATTTTCTTCTTCCTCTTGAGATGGAGAGACTGCTATGAGAATTTTTCATCATTATTATTCACCACGATGGTTTCATAGCCTAGATTGAGGGTGGTATCCATAGAGAGCTGCCTAAAGTTGGGTGGAAAATTGCCAT
>SNQJ01S0061475.1:0-12174 GCA_010110895.2 Picea sitchensis | reverse complement strand
TATGCCAACATCACCTAGGGTGACGTGGACCCACTTGGATACAACACGTGCCACCCTAGGTATGGCCCACGTGTCCTCTTTGTCTTGTCACATGTCCCCTCTAGTAATTAACCGTTCCATCGATATGGAGGTAGGTGTATTCAGGACCCACCGATAATTTATGTCGCATCTAGTATGTCATTCTGCCAGAATGGACCCCTTTGGGAGTCCAAGACTTTGGGAATTCGGGCATTTGGGACACAACATCATGCGCAAGGTGAAAGGCTCAAAGACCGGAGCCACGTGGAGGTATTTTGGGACTCAGGGCTCCAGAGGTAAAGTGCGCAGGAAGGAAAAGAGGCGTTCAACATTGAAGTGTCGTAGCACCGAAGCGTCAAAGTGTCGAATTTCCTCTACAACCAGTATGTTAGAAAGGGATTGAGTCCGTCGTTGTTTAAGTAGGAGGATTTGATTTACGAGGGACAACGAAACCTGAATACCCCATCCCTAGGAAAGGTACTCGGGGGTCGGGTGTGTTACAAATTGGTATCAGAACATGGTTACAACACTTGGCCTACTTGGGCTCATGGGTGAGTCGCTTAAAATCCATATTTAAAGGACTTTTAAGGGTGATACCCTATCTTACCTCTTTCCTAAAGAGTCTGGTTAAAATTTTACTGAAGAAAAAAATGAAACTTTATATTGTGTGTGTATTTAAGAAATATGAACTGTGTGTTGTTCATGAAGTAATAGATCGTTGGATAATAGTAAGTGTTTTTTCAGCACTCAAGCAGTCGGTAAATCGCAGGAAAAATGCAAGTATAAATGATGGTGACGCACCATGAAGTGGGGGATGGCTCCCATGATAGAGACGAAGAATTTGACGAAAGGAGGGCGGTGGAAACCCCTCCGGATCTGGTAGAAACTGTAAGGAGCCTCATGGTCAAATTGCAGAGTTGCAAGACCGACAACGAGAGATTGATAAAGAAGAGAGAAAAAAAAACATAAATTAACGCAGTCTTTTTGTAGAGCTTATCCGATATACAGAGGCAGTTGTAGCATGGACCCACAACCAGTCATGTGGACTGACAACATACGAACAGAAGTCAAATTCTACCTAAGATACGAAAACGTGGTCCCATAAGTGGTTACACTAGGAGGAGTACCTTGAGGAAGGTCCAACCTGGAGATAGGAGACACTCATTGGGAGAGTCCTCTGGAGAGTAAGCTGGAAACTCCGAGGGATCTTCTAGTAGAAAAACTATCTCACATTCTCAAAGGAAAGAAAATAAGCGAAAGTATTCCAAAAGTCATGATCCTGAAGAGTTCAAGAAATCCAAACCACCCTCTTTCGATTCAGATATTAAGAAAGGGGAAGAAGCATAAGCTTGGATGCTTGGTTTAAAGAAGTACTTCAGAGTCCATGACTACTCTGAAAACTTGAAGGCTCGAATAGTCATCTTCAACCTGAATGGAAAGGCTTCCATTTAGTGGGAAGATCTTAGGAATGTGAAAGGAATCCATGAGAAGGACTTGTCATGGAAATAGTTTGAGAAACACTTCAAGAAGAAGTATTTGTCAGAGAAATACTTTGATGGGAAGACTAAGGAGTTCTATGAACTCAGGCTGGGACAACTAACCATAGAGGAATATGTCAAAAAATTCCTTGAGATGATGAGGTATGTACCCTACATAAAGGATGAAAAGGTAAAAGTGCAGTGATTTATTAGTGGGTTACCCCAGTCCTACCGAGACAGGATTGAGTTTGACGAGCCAAAGACCTTATAAGATACTATCTGGAAGGCAAGGCATTGTTATGAACAGTTTGGGAGTCAGACAGAACCTCGCGAGGACTGGAAGAAGAAGAGTAGTTCTGGATTTAAGAAGAAGGGGTTTAAATCATCAAGATTTAAGAACCATGGGAAGCATTCTAGGATGAGCCTTCCTACTAGAAGTGTGTATCAACAAAATTTCCCCTCCCAGAGTGGAAATAAACCTTTTGGAGCAACCCCAGGAAAGATTGATAACCCAGAGAGAGAACCCTTGAAATGTTGGGGTTGTGGAGAAGAACATTTGTTGATGGATTGTACACATAGACAACAGAACATTAGGAGAGTCTACAACCTCCAAGAAGCTACCACAATCAATGATGTGTCTAGGAGCATGCCACATATTTATGTAGCCTTTGATACGATCCAAGATTTAGTGGTGGAGATGGAAGGTACGATCACCAACCATCTAGTTTCTATTTTAATTGACCCTGGTTCTAATTTGAGTTATGTGGCCCCTTAGACTGTTGACAAGTGCAAATTGCAACCAGTTAGACATGTTAAGCCATGGTTGGTACAACTAGCCATTGGAACCAAAAGAAAAGTAGTAGAGGTCATACCAGCTTGTCAATTCATTATGGATGGATTGCCCACCCAAGAAACCATTAACATACTTCCCCTAAGATCTTATGACCCGTTGGTTGGTATGAACTGGTTAGCCACTTATAAAACCAATTTGGAATGTTACCATAAAAATTTGGAATGTGAAAAAGAAGAAGGGAGAAAAATAACCCTCCAAGGGATTCAGAGGTCTATCTCAGTGAGAGGAATATCGGCCCTTCAAATGAAAAAGTATTGCAGAAAGGGATGTCCTCTATATTAAATACAGGTCTTGGAATCTGTTGAGGATGGAAAACCAAACTTAGAGGACCACCCCATATTAAGAGAGTATAAAGATGTGTTTTTAGAAGAGGTATTGGGTCTACCTCCGAGAAGAGACATTGACTTCTCCATAGAACTTGCACCAGGAGCAGTGCTAGTGTCTAGAGCTCCCTATAGGATGAGTATGCTAGAGCTAGTTGAGATCAAGCTACAGCGAAAGAAGATGATGGACAAAGGCTACATCTGACCCAGTGTGTCTCCATGGGGAGCACCCACCTTGTTTGTGAAAAATAAATATGGCACACTCTAAATGTGCATAGACTATAGACAATTCAATAATACAACCATAAAGAACACGTATCCCTTACCAAGAATCGATGACTTGTTTGACCAATTGAGGGGTGCTAATATTTTCTCAACGATTGACTTAAGGTCTGGATACCATCAAGTCCGAATCAAGGATGAATACATCAACAAAACAACCTTTAGGACAAGATATGGTTACTATGAATTTGTGGTGGTGCCATTTGTATTAACCAATTCCCCTGCCACTTTTATGTGCTTGATGAATAATGTACTCAACAAATTCCTAGATAGATTTGTATTGGTTTTCATTGATGATATCCTAATCTACTCCAAGAATAGAGAGGAGCGTGAATAACATCTCAAATTAGTGCTTCAAGTACTGAAATAGCATCAGCTCTACGCTAAGTTTAGCAAGTGTGACTTTTTCCAGAAGCAATTCCATTACTTAGGCCATGTTATTTCTGAAGGAGTGGAACTAGACCCTGACAAGATCAGATCTATCATGGAATGACCTACCCGAAAGGATGTATCTGATATCATATCCTTTATGGGCTTAGAAGGATACTATAGAAGGTTCATAAAAGGATTTTCCAATATTGGTTGTCCAATCATTGCCCTTCAGAAAAAGAGGGTTAAATTCACTTGGACATCAGAATGTGAAGAAAGATTTCAAGAACTAAAATACCTTCTAACCCATGCACCCGTGTTGAAGATTGAAGACCCTGATAATGACTTCCTCATGTCTATAGATTCTTGTAAGGAAGGAATCAGATGAGTCCTTATGCAAGAAGGGTGTGTCATTTGCTACGAATCCAAAAAATTGAATGGCATGAAATCAATTATGTGACCCATGATCTAGAGTTGGTTTCCATAGTGCATGCTTTAAAAATGTGGAGGCATTACCTCATGGGTAGGAGATTTGTACTTATGATAGACCATTATGGGTTGAGGCACCTATTTGATCAACCAAAACTCAATGGTAGACAAGTTAGGTGGATGGCTCTCCTTATTGAGTTTGATTTCGAAATTAAACACATCAAAGGAAAGGAAAATAGGGCGGTCGATTCCCTTAGCAGAAGTGTGAAAATGATTCACCTAAAAATGGTAAGCACCTATGAAACGGATGTCAGGGAGAGAGTCAGGAATGCACAAGAAACAAATGCATTTTTCAAGATAGTGGTGTCATACCTAAAGCAATATCCCATAGGGCTAAAGTATGAAGGCTATCATATGCTTAATGAAGGTCTGCTGACCTACAGAAACAGGTTGTATATTCCAAGTTGTGACGACTTGAAGAGGTTCATAATGGATGAACTACACAAGAGACCATATACTGGTCATCCATGTTATCAGAAAATGATCACGGCCACTACGAAACAATTCTATTGGCCTGGATTGAAAAATGACATAGTTGAATATCTAGCTAAGTGTCTAGAATGCCAATAAGTTAAGGAAGAACAACGACACCCAACATGGTTGTTACAACCTCTACCAATTCCAGAATGGAAATGGGAAACCATCTCCATGGATTTCATCACCGGATTACCAAAATCGGCCAAGAAAAAGGATTCCATCATGGTAGTGGTGGACAAATTGAGAAAGTATAATCACTTTGTTCTTGTCAAGTCAACTTGAAAGGCAATAGATATTGCCAACGTCTTCATGAAGGAGATATTCAGACTGCATGGCATGCCTAGGGAGATTATATCTGACAGAGACACAAAATTTACTTCAAGCTTTTGGAAATCCTTAATGGTTGGTTTTGAGACTAAATTGTTGTTAGCACAGTCTATCACCCTCAAACTGATGGAAATTGATGCAGACCCCCTACCTCTGCCTTTGCAGGGTCCACTGACCTCCCGGTCAAGGATCATTCTTCAATCTATCGAGTTGAAGCAACTCTTCGATTTCCTACTGGAATCTTGCTATTTGATCCATGGGTCCTTTTATGAAACTCTCCCTGCGTGACTAAGCACCAAGCGCGAGCCTCACCTCCACATGACCACGGATTGTGACCGCATGTCTACACAAAAGGCGCTTCGCATTTTAGGACCTCGGGTGTTCTGCATACAAGTCACCCAACTCTCCTGAATCCCGATCTCCCGATTTCTGAATCCTCCTGAAGACCAAATTTGACGGTCCTGATTCTTCCACGATCTAACGGCTCAGATCGCGTTGGGGTTTCACATATCGAGATTTCACGTATTGCGAGGCCAAAAGACTTTCCACCTTTGTTCTCCCGATACCCAAAATGCTGAAATTCCTCCTAGACAATCAAATGGTCCAGATTTCTCCTTGATCAATGACTATGATCTTTTCGTGAATTCGCGTTTTGCGAGTTTTCACAAACTTTCCCTTTTACTTCTTCAAGTCGCGAGTCAGCAAAATGTTGATCGGTTGCCACACGTCCCTCCCGATAGATGGCTAGGATCGTTCCGGCTCTTACCTTGCAAATCTTTGACGTACGTGGATCTCTGCCATGCGTCCTTTCTGATGGGCGGTCCCGATGATGTCGAGACTTCGCATATCGCGAAATCAGCTCTCCTCCTGTGCACTCAAATGGACTAAACCTCGTGCACTTTCTCCAGATCCAATGACTGTTGTTCCATGCACTCTCAGATACAATGGCTCAGATTTGTTTCTCTTTCTCACTCTCCTGTATGCCTGGACGTTAAGTTCAACGGTCCAGATCTTCCCTCTGTAGCTTATCCAATGCTTTTCGTGCTCCTGCTTCTAAGCTTTGGCACCCTTCTTCCCCGACTTGGAAGATTTTGATGCTTCAAAGGCCTCGACTTGTGCTTCCTCTGTGCACCCTGACGACTTTGGTTCTTGTCTACGTTCTGAAACCGCTATCCCTCCTGATATTTGGCTACACAACTCAGCCTCGACCCTAGCACATTCCTTGCACTCTACGTGCAGCTTCGTGTTGTTCCTCCTGAGATTTTTTGTGGCTTGGACCTCGAAGTGTCTTGGCCTATTTCTCCCTTATGTTGGGACTCTGTGCGCAAGAGGCACTATTCTTCCTGAGCTTTGGAACTTAAAACAAGTTCTCTTCTCTGCACGCTCCTTATGCTTGACTAGCCTCCTAATGGTTGTCTCTCAACACTTCGCCCGAGTGTTGGCCTGGTGCACTCCTTGCACAGGTCTTCCTCCTTAGTGTTCAACAACTCTGGTTTCCTCCTTGAGATTCAACTACTCAGACCTCAAAGATCTTTGTCCCTTTCGCTCCTCGAAGGGATATAAGTGCCCCCTTGGCAACTTATGCTCAAGCATTCCTTGTTGAGCTAACAGAGTATTCAGTAACTATGTAAGTGTACTCTCCTTGAAACTTCTCTTATCTCTGAATTCGAAACAGAGTTCTTTCATACACTCCTTGCACACACTTGATGCCCATCTGGCAGAGCTTCATAGAATACTCAATGATTATGTCTTCTCTCTGTGCCCTCCTCTGCACAGTCCTACCTTCAAGGTGTTCAGTAACCTTGAGGCTTCTCCTTGAGTCTATGACTTCTCTGGTGCACCCTCCTGGTGCGTTCTTTCCTGAATTCCATAGAACTCAGATGTGCACTCTTTCACTGGATTACAGAGTCCTCTGTACTCTATCATGCAACCCCTTGCATGAAGCCACAAAGAACCTAGACTGAAATCAACAAATTCACAAACATATAGAGAATTCTATCTATCCCTGCAGATGGAAACTAACATACATCTACAACATATGCACATAAAAGAATAAAAGACATTCATAAACACACACAATACAATATGCAAGAAAAACGACTTTGTTTGTATTAATCTCAGAAAGCCTGTACAAAGGTTACAAAATCTCGAACTGCAACAGAGTCTCATATCTCTCCTACCTAATCTATCTCTCTATCCTCTTCAAAAACTAACTGAATCTAGATACAAAGATCTTTTACAAAAGAGGGGCTCCTCGAGCCTTTCCCTCCAAGCTACCTACTCTCATTAAATTACAATGAATTACATTCAATGGTTGTCTAGTCCAGATCGGATCTAGATCTCCTCAGCCTGTCAATCATTAAAGGTGAATCTATCTACATCCTACACAAAGCCATGGATTTGGCTCTTCCAACCTTACAAACAGTAAATTGCAATTTGAAATTTTAAATGAGGGCTGACGCCTCTCTCCTCCATTGAATGCGTTCTTTGATGTGTTGTCTAGATGACAAATTTCTGGGTTGGAGAAATGCTCCTGCATCATACTCTTCTATTGCGAAAAATTCATGAGCCCCTGCTCATGAGCTTCCCAGCTCTGTTGAAATCCACCTGGATCCCAAATTGTTCTTTAGAGTTGTGCATCTGCTCCACTACTTTGTTGTTGCTGCTGCTTCTTCCCTGCTACTCTTCCAGGCTTCGTTCTGCTCAACTTCCCTTTGTTGACTGCTTCTTGCATTGACCTCAACATAAACCTTCTTATCTCTTCAACCACTTCTTCCAGCTTCTCCAATGGTTGGTTCTCTTTATGCAATCTCCTCGGCTGCACTTCTTCCATGCAAATGGGTAGATCAACTTGATCCCCCTTGCGATTTTCTCCATCTCTTGTGGCCTTAGCTTGCCACTCTGTTGCAAAGTTCAGCTCTACAGTCTCATCACTGAGTTGTTTCTCAGCTTCTCTTTCTGACAACTTTTCTTCTGCCAGTTCTCCTGCTGGTGCATCTCCATCTTCCTCCAGTTTCTCCCTAGACTGGAATTCTTCTTCATTTTCTGCTACAGGATTTAGTGATGCAGTCATCATCTATCCAGCGTCCTGGCCGAAATTTTCGAGAAATTCTGTCGAATGCTCTTCTCTCGCAATCTGCATGACTGTCTCCTAGCAGTCATCTACTAGCTCTGGATTGTTCAACCAATCCTCCAGCATCTCTAACTCCTTCTTCCATGGAGTGAGCATATTAACTGCATGCTCTTCTTCTATTGGGGAAGATATCAGCATCTACTCCATTTATTCTTCCTCTGTGACAGTCACTGCTAGCTATCCTTCTGTTGTTGCATCTGCAACATGCGCTCCATCCTCAACTGGGTTGCTTGGTAGGAATATTCGAATTCCCCCAATGATTAGAACACTCATCTAATCTTCCCTCTCTGTCAGCACTCCTTGCTGATCTGAACTCACCTATGGGTTCATGAGACTATCAGACAGTCTCATCTCTTCTCCCTTGCCCACCTGGCAATTTGGGATTTCTGCCCTACCCTCCTAGCAGTCTATGAGATCCTCCAATGATCCCATCTCATTTCCTACCTGGCAATCTGAACTTTCATTACTGCCCACCTAGCAGCTTTTGAGACTCTTCCCAGTTTCTGGCTCATAGATGCGAACCACTTCCTTTGTGTCTCTGAGGTGCTCGACATACCTCAACCACCTTCTCAACAGCCTTCGTTGCCCTTTGTCCAACAATTCCTTGATTGGCCACTTCACCTTCTTCTTCATGAGACACTCATACACCCAATGCACCTTTGCATCCTATTGCACTTTAAATGCAAGCTTCTCCATCTGCGCTCTTACCTCACCGAGCTCTTTGTCTATCTTAGCCTTGCCTTTCTGCTAGAGTTTCTTTCCTTCACCACGTTCATGGCCTTCAGTATCCATCCTTCCCTCAATAACGCAAATGGTTCTTCTGGCTCAGATCACCTAGTTATCTACCATTTGTTCCACACCTTGCAACAATCTTTATAGAGCATCAACACTATGTCTTCTTCTTCTTCTCTTCAGCTGAAATCTACAGACGAAAAATTCTCGCTCTGATACCACTTTGATGAAGACCCCCTACCTCTGCCTTGGTAGGGTCTGCTGACCTCCCGGTCAAGGATCGTTATTCAATCTATCGAGTCGAAGAAGCTCTTCGATTTCCTACTGGAATCCTGCTATCTGATCCACGGGTCCTTTTATGAAACTTTGTCTGCATGACTAAGAACCAAGCATGCGCCTCACCTCCACACGACCACGGACTGTGACCGCATACCTACACAAAAGGTGCTTCTCATTTCGGGACCTCGGGTGTTTTGCATACAAGTCACCCAACTCTCTTGACTCCCGATCTCCCGATTTTCGAATCCTCATGGAGACCAAATATGGTGGTCCTGATTCTTCCATGATCTAATGGCTCAGGTCGCATCGGGGTTTCGCATATCAGGATTTCGCGTATCCCAAGGCCGAAATAATTTCCACCTCTATTCTCCCGATCCCCGAAATGTCGAAATTCCTCTTGGAAAATCAAACGGTCCAGATTGCTCCTTGATCAACAACTGTGATCTTTTCGTGAATTCACGTTTCACGAGTTTTCACAAACTTGCCCTTTGACTTCTTCAAGTCGCAAGTCAGCGAAATGATGATCGGCTGCCACGCGTCCCTCCCGATGGATGGCTAGGATTGCTACGGCTCTTACCTTGCAAATCTTTGGCATACATGGATCTTTGCCACACGTCCTTTCCGATGGGCGGTCCCGATGATGTCGAGACTTCGTGTATCACGAAATCGACTCTCCTCATGTGCACTCAAATGGACTAAACCTCATGCACTTCCTCCAGATCCAACGGTTATTGATCCACGTGCTTTCAGATCCAATGGCTCAGATCTGTTTCTCTTGCGCACTCTCTTGTATGCCTGGACGTGAAGTTCAACGATCCAGATCTTCCCTCTGCAGCTTATCCAATGGTTGTTGTTCTCCTACTTCTGAGCTTTGGCACCCTTCTTCCCCGACTTGGAAGATTTCGACACTTCAAAGGCCTCAAACTTTTCTTCCTCTGCGCACCTTGACGACTTTGGGTCTTGTCTAAGTTCTAAAACCGCTATCCCTCCTGAGCTTTGGTTACACAACTCGGCCTCGACCCTAGCACATTCTTTGCACTCTGTATGCAGCTTCGTGTTGTTCCTCTTGATCTTTTCTATGGCTTCAACCTCGAAGTGTCTCGGCCTGTTGCTCCCTTCTATGGAGACTCTATGCACAAGAGGCACTATTCCTCCTGAGCTTTGGAACTTAAAACAAGTTCTCTTCTCTGCACACTCCTTATGCTTGACTAGCCTCTTGATGGTTGTCTTTCAACACTTCGTCCGAGTGTTGGCCTAGTGCACTCCTTGCACAGGTCTTCCTCTTGAGTGTTCAACAACTCTATTTTCTTCCTTGAGCTTCAACTACTCGGACCTCAAAGATCACTATCCCTTTCGCTCCTCGAAGGGATATAAGTGCCCCCTTGGCAACTTATGCTCAAGCACTCCTTGCTGAGATGATAGAGTATTCAGTAACTCTATAAGTGTCCTCTCTTTGACACTTCTCTTATCTCCAATCTTGAAACAGAGTTATTTCCTGCACTCCTTGCACACCCTCGATACCCACTTGGCATAACTTCACAAAATACTCAGCAATTATGTTTTCTCTCTATTCCCTCCTATGCACAGTCCTACCTCCAAGGTTTTTAGTTACCTTGAGGCTTATTCTTGAGTCTATGACTTCTTTGGTGTGCCCTCCTAGTGTGTTGTTGCCTGAATTCCACAGAACTCATATGTGCACTCTTGCACTAGATTACAAAGTCCTCAGTACTGTGTCATGCAACCCCTTGCATGAAGCCACAAAGAACCCAGACTGAAATCAACAAACTCACAAACATATAGAGAAGTCTATATATCCCTGCAGATGGAAACTAACATACATATACAACATATGCACATAAAATCATAAAAGACATTCATAAAAACACACAATACAATATGCAGGAAAATTGCTCTGTTTGTATTAATCTCAGAATTCTTGTACAAAGGTTACAAAAGCTCGGACTGCAATAGAGTCTCACCTCTCTCCTCTCTGATCTATCTCTTTATCCTCTTCAAAAACTAACTGAATGTAGATACAAAGATATTTTACAAAAGAGGGGCTCCTCGAGTCTTTCCCTCCAAGCTACCTACTCTCATTAAATTACAATGAATTACATACATTCAATGGTTGTCTAGTCTGGATCAGATCTAGATCTCCTCGACCTGTCAACCATTAAAGGCGACTCTATCTATAGCCTACAAAAAGGCATAGATTTGTCGCTTCCAGCCTTACAAACATTAAATTACAATTTTAAATTTTAAATGAGGGTTGAAGCATCTCTCCTTCATTGAATGCACGCTTTGATGTGTTGTCTAGTTGGTGCATTGTTCGGTTGGAGCGATGCTCCTGCATCATACATACATAAATATTGAACCAAATATTAGAAGACATGTTAATGATACATGTAATGCATCAGCCTAAGAAGTGGGAAGACTACCTGCAATTGGTAGAGTTTGCCTACAACAACGGTTATCAAGAGTCATTGAAGATGAGCCCTTTTGAAGCCCTCTATGGTAGACAATGTAAGATTCCAATCAGCTCGAGTAATCCAGTGGATAGAAATACAATCGTACCTGACATACTGAAAGAAATGGAACAACATATGATTCAGATAAAGCAAAATTTGAAAACTTCTCAGGATAGACAAAAGAGTTACGACGACAGAAAGAGGACTCCCATAGAGTTCAAGACAAGAGACCATGTATATCTCAGAGTTAGGCCCAGGAAGAGATACTTTAGAATGGGAGCTTGTTCCAAGATGGCACCCCAGTATTGTGGACCCTTTGAAATCTTGGATAGAGTGGGACCTGTAGCCTATAGGATAGCACTCCCACCCATAGTGAAGGCACATAATGTTTTCCATGTTTCATTATTGAAGAACTATGTACATGATTATAATCACATAATTGACTGGTCTGTGATCCAGGTGGAGCCTGAGAGAGAATTCCTACCATAACCTCAATGCATACTAGATAGGAAAAAAACCTCACTCAGGAACCGAACCATTGCACAGGTCAAGGTGCAGTGGAAACACTTTGGCCCAGATGATGCTACGTGGGAAATGGAGGATTCCATGAGATAGACATATCCCTTTTTGTTTACTTCTATATATACAAAGCACATTGATAGATAGAACATCGAGGATGATGTTTCTTTAAGGGGGAGGGGATTGTAACACCCATGTTTCCCCAGTTTGTAAATATAACTATATTGGCTAAGAGACTATGGAAAACTCGATATGTGTGAATGTTTGATTTGACGAACCTGTGTATAAAAGGTCAATGAATGTAATTTATGTTATTAATAGAAAATGGATAAGTGTTGCATAACTATTGAAAGGGGGTTTTGCCAAGAAAGACCACAGATGTTATGAAAGAGATGGTGAGGGGAACCAGGAATGGTTGAGATAACCC
>SNQJ01S0061474.1:100509-121621 GCA_010110895.2 Picea sitchensis | reverse complement strand
CTCAGATGCCAAACATGATTAGATTGATATCACAGGGATTTGTACTTTTGGAAGAGCTCTTTGAATTTGTCGGGGTCTGTTTGGATGGTATACTGTGTGAAGTAAATTACAAAGTTTAGACTCTGATTATAGAGGTTCATGTTTTCTTTTGAATTGCCAATGGTGAAAAACCTTCTACTGCAATCTATACCATACCTTCAATGCTATAAAGTGGCCACTGTTGTTTTTTTGCCGACAGTCATTAAATCTAGAAATAGAAATTTTATTACTAGTAATTATTGATGATTGTATATGGGTTTGATATTTCTATTTTTTATGTTGCTTCTTTCTTTTAATGCATCAAGGATCCTCATCTTTTTAGTCTGCTTGTGAAAGTGTCTGATAAAGAGCAATAGAAGGGTTTCTCAATAATGGAAATAAAAATTTGATGTTGTGTTTCTTCATCTCGAGCTACAAGATATAGCTTCTTTGAATACTTTGCAACATAAAAACATCTTGATGTGATTTGTTCCTTTTGACTAAAGAAAAATTTAGAATCTTGTCATCTTCATATATCTCTCACGAAACACTACTTGGAACCTTATGTTTCTTTAAATTGAGCTTCAATACTTGTCCATGTATGTTATCCTTATTTCTAGGCTATTGCAATGCCTCTATATGCATATGTTTCCCTTTATATGCTGATTTCATTTCAGAAAAATTGATAGTGTGGCACTTTTTCTTTTATTCTTGGGCTCTTCTGGTTATTCTTGCTTGGTGCGCTATCCCTGGAGAGAGGTGTGCTATCTTGTTTGGCTATTTAGCCTAGGGTTTTCTTCCAGAATGATTCTCTGTCAAGGTTAAGGTGCTCGAGGGTGGCTTCGGCCTATGGTTGGGTGACAATATTGCTATATTGTCTATGGTTAAACGAGCACATCCATTTCGATAAGCTCTCTAATGAGATTGGGAAATGTCTTGTATGGGAGATTGGGAATAAGAGGAGATTGAGAATGGGTGCAGATCCTTGGGTTGGCAGTGCAGAAGGATACAAGCCATCACATGATATGATTAATTCTCTTCATGGAAAATTTTCTTGCTTAATCAGGTAATCTATACAAAGTTAACTACTATATGGAGACAAGAATGGAAGTTAGTAGCTATGATTGATCTGGTTGGTAGAGAAGTATAAGAATGGGAAGCTTGTATTTCTATCCTTAGTTTAAGTCATTTGAGAATCAAAGATGATGAGGATGAACTTATATGGTCAAAAAATCATGTCAAAGGGATTTATACTCCAAAAGTGGGATATCATGCTTTGAGTGCTATTGATGGGGTATAGGGAAACCTGTTTGTTGGTGGAAAATCATTTATAAGTTTAAGTGTTCACTTAAAGCACACATATCTATGTGTCTGGCACTTGAAAAAAAAGTTCTTACTTGGAATAACTTGCAAAACAGAGGCAAACAAGGGACCAATTGGTGTACACTTTGCAAGGCTAATGAAGAACATATTTCTTAACTTTTGATGTTCTGTACATTCACTAGTCAGGTCTGGAAAGAAGTGGAATCCAATACAGGCATAAGGGGGCCAATTTGGGTTGGAAATACATTAGAAGAAGAGTTGAATAAATGGTGCAACAACCCAGTTGTAAAAAATATAAGAGCACTTCCATTGATTATAGATTAGAGAATATGGTTAAACCGAAATGCCAACATATTTGAAGGTAATGCCAATATGGTTCTATGCCAAAGTCCCATATTCAGTTGTTAATGCAGTTCCATCTATGAAAATTTCTGGGTTATGCCAGAACACCTTCTATTATATCATCCATCATATGGCATATGAATTCTATGATATATTAACTAGGCCAACATACGGGACAAGGAAGAACACTTCTTTACAAAAAATTGACCAAGACTTTAAAGGTTTAATAATTAAGTGAAAGATTCGCCAAGATTTTACAAGATTTCATAATTCAGTGAAAGATTCACCAATTTTTTACAAGATTTTATAATTCAATGAAAGATTCACCAAGATTTTACAAGATTATATAATCGACTAAAATATTCGCCAAAAAATTATATATACATATTATATTATTGATAAAATAGCCTTCAATTTTTCCTATGTATCATGGAGATTCGCCCAATTATTATACATATAAATTTAGGGGGGGTTCTTAAAATCACCACTGAAGAAGTTATCTCCAGCCTGCATCCATCAACGAAACATGTCAACAATCCAAAATCAACATCATAATTTACCAGTCATATGTCACATATGCAATAACAAAAACACTCAAACCATAAAAAATCCACTCCCTACCTCAATCCAGAGTCCAAGGAGTTCCATCGATGCCATCAGAATCCTCAATCAGTTCAGAGTCCTGCAAATTCAGGAGAAACCAATCAATAGAACTCGTCGACACAAATATAATCAAATAACATATCATCATATCCATAACATCATCATAATCCATAAGATAAACAATCAATCATATAAGGAACCAGATCACTTTCACGCAAGTGTTCTCAAAGAATAAGTCCAATCCGATGTGCGAAAGAGAAGGATGTTACATACACCCCCTCTTGTTTTAAACTTCGTCCCAAAGTTTCATAGTATACAAGTGCAATAATAAAGTATCTGACAATATCTAAGGGTCTCGCCATCAAACAAAAATGGAAACTGTGGACTCATATCATATGTGTCCTCCCAATAAGCTCAGTGTGGACTATAATTGTCCTACTGGACGTTGACTTGATTGATAGTTCGACGTCGTAGCTGTCGAATGCGACGGTCCAGAAAGAGGATTGGCTCCGCCATGAATGCACCCTCGCCCCACATCCACCAATAAATCAAGTCAATCACATGCATAGGATCATTGACTTAAAATTTCACGTAGATACAAGATAAACATCACGCAACTCCTCAAAGAATGAGGCACGACTAGCTGTTAGGCCCTTCATAATTATGGTCGACTTGATGTGCATCGACAAACCATTATGTTGATCCTGCGCTTCTTCCATCCCCTTTCGTATAATTTTTAATTGTTCTTTCAATTCTTGGATCGCTTCTGGTCCTACCAGGACCCTATCCTCAAGTCTATCCCAACTCAAAGGCATTTGACACGGTTGCCCATCCATAAACTCAAATGGTGCCATATTAATGGTACCTTGATGGTTGTTGCACATGACTCGACCATCGACAAGAACTATTCCCAACGTTTTTGTTGGTCCAACACACACATACACAACAAAACCTTCCCAAATTGGTTCATTCCCTTGGTCAACCTATCTATCGCAAGGACACGTTGTACTAAAGTTCAGCGGTGTTCTCAAGGCCTCTTGGGAAAATCATCCAAAATCGTCTTGCGAACACCGAATCCCTTATCGGATACGATTCCTTTGGTACGTCTGGCAGTCTAAAAATCTTGTTGATATAAACTCTAGCTATACTTGGCACCTAATGCGTCATACACATAGGGAAAAATATGAACTCTTCGTCAGAGTGTCAACTGTCCCGACAATCAGGTCATGCCTCCTTGCCGTTAGCGGCAATTCAACAGTGAAGTCCGTCGGAATGACCTCCCATGTCAATTATGGAATAGCAAGTGGCCATTGCAATCCTGTTGGATGTCTGTGTTCAGCCTTCTCTTTCCGACTTTCTGGACATCTCACCATGCAGTTGACGATGTCCACCTTTATCCCTTCCAGAAGAATAAGGGCTTAACGTCGATCCTCATCTTCATGACTCCTATATGAACCATGTACACTTCTCTATGAGCTTCACATAAGATAAAAAATTCTCAATTCGTCATTGGGATGAAAGTAATTCCATTTATTATATCTCAAATATCTATCATTGTCCACAGTATATCCCTCAATTTTGGTACCAATAATGGTGTCTTTCCCAAAAAATTCTTACCCTCTTTATACCAGTCAACGTTGCGTTGTGGTTAGAATCTTTTCACGTAGATTCGTTTGAAGAGGTATCACTGAAAATATGCGTGGTCTCCGACTCAACGCATCTTCCACTCTGTTCACTGTTCGTTTTAAGTAGGAAATCTCAAAATCGTAATTGAAAAGCAGTTATGACCAACGCCCTTACCACGCATTCAAGTCATTTTGCGTAAAAAGGTGTTGTAAACCACAGTGGTTCATTTTTAGTTCGAAATTCCGTCCAATCAAGTAGTGTCTCCACACTCTCAAGGCATACACGATGGCTAAAAAATCTAAATCGTGCGTTGGTTAGTTCTCCTCATGCTTCCTTGACATCCTCGATATGCAAGCGATCACTCGACCATCTTGCCTCAAGACTCTGTCTAAGCCTTCCTTGGATGTGTTAGTGCATACCAAGAAGCCCTTGTCCATGCCAGGGACTTTTAGTATTGGTGTTGTGGTCAACAACTCCTTGAGCCTTCAAAATTATTTCACGCATTTCTCGATCCACACAAACTTCTTGTTCTTCTTATGCAATTCTGTAATTGGATTTGCTATCTTTGAAGAACCCTCAACAAACCATCGATAATATCCTACTAAACCCATGAATCTACACACTTCTAGGACATTTGTCAGTGCGGGCCACTCCACAATAGCCTCTACCTTCGCTAGATCCACAACGATGCCTTCGTCGGAGATAACATGCCCTAAGCAATGAATCCTCGATAGCTTTGCAACTGCTTCCCATAATTTGTTCTCTCGCAACACTGTAGTACCAAGCGTAAAATTTCATCTTGATCTTCCGTCATCCGAGAAAATATCAAAATTCTGTCAAGGAATAATTGATGGTAGTCAAGTAGAGTCTCCACGACCCATCCTTCTTCCGTATGAAATTAACAGGAGCACTCCAAGGAGATACACTTCAACGTATAAGTCCTAGGTCCAACAACTCCTTCAGTTGCACTTTCAACTCCTGTAACTCAGGGGTTGACATCCGATAAGGCTTGCTTGCCATCGATTTAGTTCCAGGTTTTAGGTCGATGGTAAAATCCATCTTGGCTTCGGGCGACACACTTGGAAATTCTTCTGGGAATCACATCTGCAAAATATCTTACTACCAGAAGGTCTTCTAATCCTTTCGCCATGTCCTTGACGTTCGACGCTAAGTATGCATATAACTTGCATCCTTGCGCATTCTCTCTTGTAGTTGTAGGGAAGAAATGAACGTCGGGGATACTCCTTGTTTTCTTCCTACAATCCCACTTCTCTATCCTTCATCGTCGGTCCAACTCAACTGCCTCATCCTACCATTGATTATTGCATCATGTGATTCCCACTAGTCCATACTGATCATGTCAAAATAAGATCGTAAGATCATAACGTAGGCCAGACTTAATTACACTATCCCCAGCTTAAAGCGACAGTTCATACCCCTTCCTCCAACCATCCAGTTGGTACCCGAAGCCACATCGACGAATCTAAACTTGTCATGTCGAATGCCCTCACCCAAATTCCTTCAGCGCGGTATTAGAACTAGAGCTCTCTGTAGCACTTGGGTCTAAAAAATACTAAAATTTCGTTTGGAGATGGCACCTAATGCCTTGAGCACAGTGGACTGGTGCTCGTCCTGGCGGTTATTTACCGTGGTCATGAATCCTACGGGCCTTTCCGATCTCTGCCATGGTACTGTGTCCTGTTGACTTGGCCGCTCTATCCCTTTCAACCAGACAGTCTTCCTGGTAAGGTGACTCTCCACATGTCCATCACCCACCTCTGGTCCAATGCTCTTGGCCCCAGAATAGAAGTTGTTGGCCCACCAGCCTAAGATCCTGATCTGTTCTACTGACAAGCCTAAACAGTGGCTACTAGCAGTGTTTTCGTGAATGCGGTGGTCCCCTGTAGGGAGCCCTTTGATGAGGAACCTATCATCAAGGTGTCATGAACAAGGGTCCTATAGACGTATCTTGATACCAAGAGGTTTGGTCTGGACGACGACTAATGTTGCTGCGCACTAGATGTTGTTAGTCCAAACGGTCTTGTAGGAGTCCTTCCCAGACTTCTGCGGTCAAATATTCCTTATCTAAGAGGCCTAGTGGACTGCATCATGCAATGTCTGAGGCATTTATATCCTCACCTTCACATGAAATATGGAGTTAAGGCCGGTCACGCACTTGTTGATCTCTAGCTTCTTTTTGTTCATATGCGGGGCATATCGAAGTAGCTCCCTAAATCTGGTCTCATAATCCGACACCATACGACCACCCTGTCGTAAGGAGTTGAACTCATCGACCTCGCGCTCAACGAATTCCTCTAACAATTACTTCTCCCGTAACCGTTCCCCTAACACGGCTTCGACTGACATGTTTAGCTAAGGTAGGAGTGTCTTCCTCCATAGAAGAGTGCTCCAATTTAGCTGAATACCGCCTATGCGGACCTTCATGCTAGAGGTCGAATTCACGAAGCGTGAAGTGCGAAACACATCGCCTGGGTCTCCAACCATGCCTCGACGGTTGAGTCGTTTGTGGCACTCGTGGACTCGGGAACTTAACCCTCTCGAGTTTTGCGTGAAAGCTACCAGCACTGGTTGGGGCGCACTGTGGACCCTCATGGGTACAAGCGCCCTTTCCTTATCTCAACATAGACGGTTATTCAAGGCCTTTGACATTTCCTTGGAAGGACCCTGTCAAACCCAATGCATCTTGCACTGCAATCTTCTCATGCTCAATACTTGTTCTTCTCCTTGAGGGTTGGACCCCTCTAGCACGGGTGCTACTAGAGGCGTCGCACCCCCTCCCCTGACACCATGTCGCGAATCTCTACGACGTCCTCTAACCGTGATTACCGCAAGGATAGGCTAATAATTCAATTAACATTGAGTATAAATCAAGGGCTTAATTCAGTGGAAGGCGTGGCTATCCACAGTCATAGGGTTGAACCCACTCTGATACCATATGTAACAACCCCACCGCTATGACAAAAAGTGTCATACGACAGACACATTATTATTTTTTCTTTATTTTTTTAGTTTTACGTTGGGAAAAAGAAAACATGTCACACTTAAAAGAGACATTAGTGACACATCATCCAAATAATTACCGAAAAAAAAATAACACATTAAGAATCCTTCACGACATAAAGCTGACACATTGTTTTCATGATTATCGATACCCATTCGATGCAACAACACAATTAAATGGCAGCCATAATCATTGCATTCAGATAAATAAATAAGGACGCATAAATAGTGCGAAACAAAAAGCGCTCAACTCATCTCATAAGGACGATCATCAGAACATAATCAATCATCAATCGTTGCGCAAGAGTAAAACCATCGAATATTTCATGGCACAACAATTTAACTACTCAGAAATGTTACATCTAACTTAAATACATACTCATCATATCATCATTAATTTCCAGATGCATTGATTTACCTGTATTAATTCAAGGGTGCAATCAACTTTACAAACATGGACTAGATGATTCACTACACATAAGGAATGAGAATCCACAAGGGCTAGAGCGCAATAGTGAACTGATTTACATAGTCGATCAACCTTAAGTTCAGGCGCAAGAATAAAACAATTCCAAACCAAGAATGCATCCACACCATTCTAAAGTCGCCAGTAAAAACCACCTTATCATTCATCAATCAATAATTAATCGTTGCGCAAGGTTAAAATAAGTTTTGATTTAATCCAACAACATTGCTAATGAAGGACGAAAAGAATCTAGTTAATAACCATCCATAAGTACAATTCATAGGCATTATAAAATATGCTAAATCAAGATAAGACAACCTTCATAACGTGAGCAGTCCTAAGACTAAACAACCACTCCTTACATAAAGTTGTCGTTGCGCGCAAGAGGTTTAACATATAACTATATACGCATCCATTAAAATCAGGGCGTGCATCGGTTCTAATTATTCAACTAGTCATTCGTTTACACTAAGGGTTTATTGCGCAAGAGGTTTGAGAAGGCTTAACAATCATAAATCAATCATGTTCTAAAGTGTGAGGGTAAGATGATCACACCTTATCCATCACAAACAATTTATATAGATTAATTACCAGATTCATGATTACATTTTGTATTTCCCAAGAATAGTATCAAATTCAAAGGAGGAAAATTATACATCAAATTGACACTCGGCAAGGTAAGTTATAATTTTACTCAATTTTCTTAAGTATTTATGCTATGTTCGTTTCTGATAATCAAGGCTGCAAAAATAGATTTTACAAAATATTTTGGATAAATCTTACTAAGCAAATAGCTTTTATTACATTTCAATTTTCTACTATGCTACAGTCTTTATAGACTCCGGGCCATTATGATCCACATAAGTTTGATAATGAGCGTATACTAATTTGTATAAATTTAAATAGAAATAACTATTTTTATATTGTTATGGACAAGTGTATGCTTCAAGTTTCCTTATGGTAGGGAAAGGAGTGACAAAGCTTTTTGAAAGAGAGAATTTATTACAACCTATTTTAATATAATTGTTTTAATTATTAATATGATATTTATAATTTTATTTTTTTCCTTATATTTTAGTTTTTAGAGAAAATAATTTTTTGTATATTTTTAATGGCTAATATTCAAATAATTCGCCATTGGACACATTCAAAAAAGTTGAGAATCACCACGTGGACACATTATGAAAATAATACAGAATTAAATCTCCATGTATTCTCTCCTCAAGTGAGGGAAATTTGCCAATTTCCCTCACCCACCTAAAAGCGTTCCTAAAAACTCTCCTCGATGTCCCTTTATTCCCTCACATTCCCTTAATGACTAACACCTTTCTTAAATCTTAGTTGAGTTCATTTTAGATAAGTTGTCTAGACTAGATTCCCTTCTATGTTCCACATTCCTTTTGTATTTAAGTTTCCCCCTTTTTGGTCTAAGTTCTAAATTAGCATGTTTTGCACAAGCCAACAATAAATGTTTTTTGGTTAAATATTTCTCCTTTAATTTTTAAATTCAATTTTTATTCATCCCACCTTTATTAATTGAGTAATTAGTTTTAGTCCTTATACCCCTCCCCAATTAGACCTAAACTCTAAATTCAATTAGGCTTAGAAAATTTGTTTTTAAGGGAATTTCGTACTTATTAAATTTTATTCTTATAGCGTTTATTTTCAAGGCTGACCAAGACAAAATGAGACATTGCTTTTCTAAGTACTTAGGTTCATTGACTCACCAGTGTTAAAACCGTGATGTGCCCTTCAAGATGCACTACGTGCTCCAAGGGTGCCACTTTCCTTTTGGTTGATTTTGGTAGATGTCAAGCCCTTGGAGTCAATACTCCGTTAGGTGACCTTGTGGGAGACTAAGGGCCTCTAAGGAATAAGGACCCTACCTTATTACGCGCCTTTTCGAATATTCATGAGCGACTATATCAGTCTGCCCTCACGACATCGTGGATCTCTAGAACTAGGTAATCGTTAACCTACAGTTCGAACCACGACGAGCGTGCTAGTAGGTTGTGGCAGGGTTGCTGCCACACCTCTCCCTCAATATCTCAGGTTTTCGTGCATGACCCTTTTACTCCAAATCCGAGTCTAATCAACAAGATATCGTCATCCTGCATCCATCAACGAAACATGTCAGCGATCCAAAATAAACATCATAATTTACTAGTCATATGTCACATATGCAATAACAAAAACACTCAAACCATAAACAATCCACTCCCTGACTCAATCTAGAGTCCAAGGAGGTCCATCAATGCCATCGACATCCTTAATCAGTTCAGAGTCTTACACACTCAGGAGAAACCAATCAATAGCACCTATCGATACAAATATAATCAAATATCATATCATCATAGCCACAACATCATCATAATCCATAAGCAAAACTGTTAATAATATAAGGAACCAGATCACTTGCACGCAAGTTTCCTTAAAGAATAAGTCCAATCCGATGTGCACAAGAGAATGATGTTACAATTTGGTTAAAATTGGTCTTAAATCTCGTAGTAACTATGAAAGAAGTGAGAGTTTCACCCATGTTATGAACTTTTCCCATGAAACTTTATCCTTGGCTTTTGGCTGATTTTAAGATGACCCAAATCATAGGATTTCCAAACAAATATTGGAAAAAGTAGAACTTTGACTCAAACCACCCTCACTGAAAATGGAGTGATTTGAATATCACATATATAATGTTTTATTTACCTAAATGATCATACATTATATCATAGTTACCAAATTCATCCATATCGATGGAAAAAATATGAAAATTTGCTATTTCGATTAGAATCATGAATAGTTTGATGAAATTTGGTTCTGTTCGTAGCATAGGTGGTTCAACGAGTGGAACAAATTAACAAGAAATCCATGCTTCATAATTTACCCCACACATATTTGGAGTAGTACCTGCCTGAAAACAGATAAAAAGATGTGGGATCGCGTGCAGGCGGAAGGAAAAAATGAAAAGTAAAGTAATTCGTAGATTTGAAAAAAATCTCAAATCACTGATAGAAAGCAAGAATGTTGGCAAGACGTTGTTCCTTCTTCTATCTGGAGACAAAACCATTCATATTTTTAATTTGTTGTTGAAATAGTTCCTAGTCAAGTATTCAGTAAGGCAGGAAGCTAGGCTCGGGCACCACAATGTTGAAATGTAAGCGAAGTGATCTATTCTATCACTTTTTTTTTGGTTGTAAGGAATGGATTTGTTTAGGAATTAAGGGAATATTCTTGAGGGAATCTCAGTAAGTTCTTTAGTCCTTTAGTCCCTATACTCTTTGAGAAGAAGATCTGTCAGCTAGGGAGTTACGAAGTAGTGATGGCGTTAGTTAGGGAGTCAGGAAGTCGAGATGGAGTACTAGATAAATAAGTTTTGAAACGATGAATGATTTTGGAGGGAAGAGATGGGTGTGGCTTCTCTTTACGAATTGCACTTCTAAGAGAGGTTACATTATTATAAGTTATTTAAATTTCAAACTGAATGATTATAAAAATTAAACAAAATGCATAATTAATCTAAGAATATATATATATATCTAAGTCTTTAAAATGTATACTCACTAATGTTTTTTAATTGAAAAATATTTTTTTATTCAAATTTTTATCGTATTGAATCCAATTCAAATTCAAACTTGGTAATATACATTATATTGACATAATCAATTTTTTTCCTATCACATCACCCTCTCTCGTGTTTACCTCTCAAAGTACTCATATGTATTTTAGTGATTTTACATTCAATTTATTTAGATTATTTGAGTGATTGTATGTTATATTGACATAGTCAACTTTGTTCATAGCATCTATATTATTAATGTTTTTGAGAGCTACGTCTTGATTTTGTTAATTTCCTTCTTTGGCGATCTCAACATTTTATAAGATCACTTATTGTTCTTTGCCTCAACAACGATATCTTTCAGTGACTTTTTTTTGGACAACTACTTGTTGCCTCATATTGGTCTTATTTCCTCATTAACAGGTGGAATTTCAAATTTTCTTTACCAAATAGAAATTTGATGACGGGTTTTTGTTTTCCATGCCCGTCACTTCACTTTTTATTTAAATTTATGAGTGTATAATTATATGCTTATTTTAGTATTACAAATTTTCATCTAAATTTAAGTTTGTCCAATTCTTTTATTATTATATGTTAATTTTACTATTATAATTTTTTATCTTTTCTAAATTTTGGAAATACAATTTTATGTTAATTTTAGCATTACAAATTTTCATCTAAATTTAAGTTTGTCCAATTTTTTTTGTTATTATATGTTAATTTTACTATTATAATTTTTTTTATCTTTTCTAAATTTTGGAAATACAATCTTTTATACTTAGAAAACAACAACAAAAACATTCATAATTATAAACCTTAAAAACCCTCTACTAAAATATATCAATTTCATAATAATAAACATTGAAAACCTTCCACTAAAATATATCAATCAAAATGTTTGCAATAAATATATGTGAATAACTAAGAATATGATATTGTAATGAATAATAATCCTAACTTCTACACAATCCAAATTCCAAAGCTATCAATATAAAAAATATAAATATATTTATGTGAATGTAAAACTATAAATAAAAAATATATAAATATAAAAATTTCAATAAACATTCCATATTAATTAAATTAGTAGAATGTTTGCTGCATAAAATTTATCAACAAATTTTGTCGAATTATAAATATAACTTTAAGCCAAACTATTACTCTAAATTTGAAAATAACACTATGGTAAATTGCATAAAGGACAAGAAAAAAGATCATCTAATCTTCACATTAAATATTGTAGAGTTGTATTCTCAAGGATTCGGATTTGTACCTTTGATTAAGATAAAAAATAATAGGTCTATTAGATTCTATTTGTATGTTAGTTTAGAGTGTCAAGAAGTTATCATCAACTTTCAAGTATAACCCTCTCCACCCCTAAAACAACTACCAAAACCTTGTTCCACCTGTATTATAATCGTCCTCCTACTGGAATTTTATGATGTGTAATTAAAATAATTAAAGATCAAATCTATGAATTAAATTTATTTTTACCCGTCACCTACCTGTCAAATACGTCTTTAAACTAAAAAACGCTCTACAGAATGTAAATCTCCAGGCTTGCTCGTCAACATGAGTGCGTAGGCTCTTAATGTAATCTTCAACGTCGTATAAAATGTCCTCCTTTTTGATATTTCAAACCCCACGCCACGTGTAAAATTAACATATAATAATATGTTAATTATATAATAGTAAAATTAATAACGTTTGTTACAAGAACATTTAAAAGGTTCCTGAAAAAAAAAAGTAGCATACAATATAATAATAATGTCTATTACATAGGTTTGTGGACAAAAACACAAAAAAATTAGCATTTCCAAATTAGTTTTCTTTAAAACAATAGAATAGTAGCAACGTCGTGCAAGAAAGTCATTATCGAATTAGTCTTCTTTGAAAGTAGTAACGTCTGTTATATCAACAAAGGTTCCCAGGCAAAAAAAATTTAGCATACAATAGGACACAAAAAATGTAGCATTCCCAAATTAGTTTTCTTTCGAACAGACAAGAAAGTTTCCTGGACACCCAAAATTTAGCATACAATAAAGACATTTTGAATCAGTTTTCTTTGAAATTTATCAAAAATTAATAATGTTTGTTACATATTTCTAGAAATTTAAATGTGTTTGTCATATAGACTGGGATTGGAGCTCCCACAGACCATAAAAAGAAATAAGTACAAGAATTAGGAATGTCGAAAGAAGAAGTGCACGACGGTAGAGAGGAAGACCAGGAAAAGAAGAAATTGGAAGTTATGAGTCTTTGGTTACAGTTTTCTATTTAAAGAGGTAATAACTGGATTGATAAAGAAAACAAGATGACAGTATAGACTTAAACTGGATTGATAAAGAAAACAAGATGACAGTATAGACTTAAACTGGATTGATAAAGAAAACAAGATACCAGTATAGAATTACTATGAAGATGACATGTTTTTGTTGCTGTCATTGATGGTCAGTGGAGTCGTGTCGACCGGTTGTTTCCCTTCCTAGATGAGGTTGTTCATTCTCAGTTGGAACCATTCTTTGATGTAGCTTCTCATGAGGGCCATGTTGATTTCATCCCGGATTTCTATGTCGTAAATGTCATTTTCTAATTTCCATAGATCCATTGAAATACTATGCAGACTCTGTTCAATTTCTTCATTGTGTGCCGCATAGTCCAGTACCCAGCGCTCGAGCTCATCTACATGATGTTCAACTATGTCGTAAAACTTTTCGAAATACAACCCCTTTAAAATATCAAGTTGTTCATGGAAGGCTTCTTTGGTGATTTTCAAGGATTTGAGAATTAAGTTTGGGTCTTGAACCTCGTTGGTACTTCTGTTTAAGTCTATTTGGATCAGGCTTGTGAATAAATATTCATTTTCTGATATGGGTTGTTTACATGATTCGACAATGAGCTACAGGTTCTTAACTTTCTTTTTGCCAGCGGCGCTTTTACTCTTTTGGTCCGCTTTGGGGAGGGAGTTTCTCTTGTCTTCTTTTCAGTTCCGATGTGTTGTGACATAGTTGGAAAATGGAGTGCGTGCTTGTTGGACCTGACTACAGGGTGAACAATGTATGGCTCTTTTCCCAAAACTCCTTAGTTAGCACAATTACCCAATGTATGGCTCTTTTTCCCAAAACTCCTTAGTTAACAATTACCATTAACTCATTACTCATTGTTGTCATTTATAACTAGTTAAATTTCAACACATATCAACAACATATATCAGCAATATATCATGAACAAGTCATCACCACAAGAAACACAAATAACACAAGATGTATGTACAATTTTCTTTTTATTACAGAATACAATCCTTGGGGGTTTTCAGCAACAACTGAATAGAGTACAAATCTACAAGAGAACTAGCTCTATAATGCAAGAATCATCTTACACCCTCAACACCAACTTAGATGAGGCAACAATCCTCAACAAATATCAATATGTACCATAAACGAGTGCATCAACCATGCACCAACCTGTGCCAAACAACCTGTAAGCAACCTGTACCATAAACAAGTGCATCCAACCATGTACCAAGTATATACCAATCATGTTTCAACTACTCATCAACATTGACTCATCAATATGTACCAACATCATCAACTATACACCTCATGTATGTGACAACTCATCAAGTGCTTGTCTAAACCATGACTAATTTTGGATTAGTCAACAACCCTAACTTGAAATAATCATAACTTTGTACCTGTAATGAATAAAAATATGAAACTTATACACAATGTTCTTCAGTGTGTTTTATACAATTCCTCTAGGTTTCACTACTTGGAACCTCTCATAAAAGTAGTTATAACAAAAATGACATACCTTGCTAAATTCTAGCTTATTCTAGAGAGAAACCTTGTAGAGCGTGCCTCACAAAGAATGTCTCTTGAATCGATATGAAACTGATACACAACATACTACAGACTGTAATGTAACCAACACAATTGGTCTCACTAAATTTTTATCTCTTATGAATAAGTTATGACATTTTTACCCGAAAACACCTGTTTTAGACTAGTTTTAGGACTAGCCACAAACCCTATTTCCCACGGAGTGTATCTCCAAAACTACAACGAACCACAAGATGAATTTTTTTCCACAAATACTTGGATATGTTTACCCAATGGAATATCAATATCAAGGTCTGAATCATTATATAAAAAACGTTATTACGAAAATGGTGAGATGAACTGTAAATAACATACCTTAGATAACATCATGAAAAGAATTTATCCTCCCTTGAATTCTGGCCGTCTTTTCTTCACTTTCCCTCTAAAATTGGGCTTATATATCCTTTGGTTACCTTAGTAACCTATATATCTTCAATATTCTCAAGTGTTCCACACCAAAAATTCTCAAGAAGATCTCACAAGAAGCTCTCCATTGATCCACAAAAAGGATGATCTACAAGAGACCATTGCTATCTTATTTATACTTTCATCCTCTAGGTCACTTAACCCATTTATAGGTCACTTAACCTATTTTACTTATTTTAGGGTTAACCACTTTCCATAAATAGAAAGTTATCCAATACTTTATCATTTAAATATTCTTTCTTGATTTTGTCACCTTACTTTATCATTTCTTGATTGTCACTTCTCTTTATTATTTAAATAATCCACCTTGACTTTGTCACTTTACTTTATCATTTAAATAATGATTTATTCTTTTAGGTCACTTAACCCATTGCTAAGTCACTTAACCTATTTCTAGGTCACTTAACCTATTTTCCTCATTTTAGGGTTAACCACTTTCCATAATTAGAAATCTCTCCATTACTTTATCATTTAAATATTCCTTCTTGATTTTGTCACCTCACTTAATCATTTAAATAATCTTCTAGACCTGGTCACTTTACTTTATCATTTAAATAACGATTTCTTCTTTTAAGGTCACTTTGACTTCTTTGACCTTGTGGGCTTCAAGCCTTCATATGGGGGTCCTTCAACTTCGTAAGGCCATAACTCTCAAGACGTGAGGAGTTATGTGACATTCCATATACCACCAGAAATGGCATGACAAGCATTATCCATCTAGGATAGTTTCACCAACAATTTCCTTGATCTTCATCTCATTATTCCACATACAAGCATGGGTCCTCCAACCATTCTTCTAGGATAACTCAATCCGCAAAGTGTCTTCCCGTGAGGGCTCTCAAAATAAGGGGACNCAACTCATTGATCCATATTCATCTATGCATTCCCATCAAGGACAATACATATTACATTACATCAATCATCAATCAATCAATCATTTGGCATCAATCAATCATTTGGCATCAATCAATCACTTGACATCAATCAATCAAAGAATTGACATCAATGACAACATGATCCAACACTCTCCCCCTTTGGCAATGATGTCAATACCAACATTGATGTCAACACCAATCAATTATGTCAACATGTATACAAGGCATGCTCTACATCAATAGTCATCAATCATATCAATATGACTATCTCCCCCCATCAATCACATCAATGTGAGTATCTCTCCCCCTTTGACATCAATGGCAAAGGGTCATTGTCCTCTTGGGGCTGCTACCCCTGTCTGAATGCCTTTGATATTCCTCTGAATAATATCTCTCCTTTTTAAAAAGGGATGTAATGCTAAAGATACATCGCTCATACTCCTCCTGTGACCATTGCTCCCCCTGGAACTATGCCTTTGTGCTTTTTCTTCAAGTATAGGGTTCTTTTCTCCTCCTAGAACCATGGAAAGAATAATGACTCCCCCTATGGGTATGTCTCCCCCTTTCTTTAATTCAAAATGAACAATATGCTACCATATGACGATCCTTGGACCTGTTCATGCATCAAACTCATTCCATACCAAACATCATGCAACATATGTGAACAATGAAATAGAGAATCATGAGTAAAATATCAACCAAGTACATCTTGTACCAAAATGTGTGCTCATCATGCACAACACCCATGTACATCAACCTTGTACATCAACAACGTGTCAAAAGATATCATCCATGAAATGTATCAACCATACGCCAACATGTGTATCTACGAAAATTCCAAACAATTGTCATATCACTCATGATATGTCTCCACCATGAACCAAGTGCCATAACCATGTATCTCAAACAAATACCAATTGTTGTGTTGATCAAGTAATACCAATGGTGTACTATCATCAAACATATGTCATCTATGAGTGTACCAAACATGCATATCAACATGTATCACCACTTTTACCAAGCAAGTACATCAACTGTGTACTCATACATGTATGTCAAATCCTCCATAAAACATGTGCCCATCAAATTGCTAGTAGGTGTCTCTACCAATGTACCCAAAATGTACCAATCATATATCAACTATAGATCAAGCTATGATGTACAAAATGATCACCTCATCAACTCACCAACTACATGTCCCAATATGTAGCCCATCCATATGCCAAATTCATGCATCAAGTTTTCCAACAAGTAAGCTTCCAATAATACATCATAAGATATATCAATGAAACTTCAATATATGTACTAGCCATGTACACCAACAGATCAACATCAATTCTCCATTCACTACAACAAATAGTAAGCATCCAACAACACATGTGCTAATAGTATGCTTCAATAGATCAATGATATCTCTCGCTAGCATCATCAAGATATATCACATAACCAAGGTACCATTGACTTCACTTTCATAACCAACATAGTTCTTCAACAAAAAAATGTCTCAATCCATGATCATAGGTTAGTGCCATGCATCCAAGATTACCTTTCATTTTATATCATCACGTTACATAATCCAATATAGAAACATGAAAACCTGCAACAAACAATGTTAGAACCTACAAAAAAGAGTTATGCCATCACATCAAGCTACAACCCATGTGCATTGCCTTTTTCCCAAGGATTTACCACATATACGCGACCTGTTACACAACATCTTGCGTATGTACGTGACCTATTCAAGGTCAGCCTATGTATGTACGTGAATGATACCACTGTCACCCATGTATGGTTCAATAGATGACTTACTATAGCTTCTCTTAAGGCTTCCATTATGCTCTGGCTGCTCAGTCTTCTTCACCCACTTCTGAAGGTGTCCCTGCTTCTTAGAACTTGAGCTCTGATCATTCATATTTTCAAAGATGTCTCCCTTCCTTACTTCATTCCTTCTTCTAGCCATTCTATGTGAAGTCCTCATCATGGACTTTCTTCTTGTGCTCCAGCAATCCTGGGATTTGTTTCCAAATCCATTACAACTGTAGCATCTCATGGTGTTACAGTGAACAACAATGTGTTCTACTTGATCAAATCTCCAACACCTTATGGTGTTATAAAATCTTCCATTATATCTCCTTTCATAAGATCTAAAATCAAAAGCTTTGTGACCATATTCATTACATGAATAACAATTCCCATGAAAAATACTTTCATACCTTTGCTTTGGTGTCCTAAAGACAACTTCTTGATGTCTTCCTTGCTTTGGTCTTTTGAAATTTTCTTTGCCTTGTGTAGATGTTTGTTTTGCAACATTTTATTTCTTCTTTGATGGACTTATCTCATGCTTCTTTGGGATGCTTGCTTCAACATGTGTAGCTTCTTCTTTATATCTAAGACCTGATTTATCATATGGTGATCTTTGACTTTCCAAGATCTCATCCAAGGTTTGTGAGCTAGTCAAGAATTTGTTTGACTTCTCTACCTTCTTTCTAAGGTCAACAAATTTAGCTTCTAACTTATGACATGACTCTTCCTTTTCATTTATTTGATCCTTAAATAGTTTCTCTACCCTTTTGACTTCTTCAATTTGGGTCTTGAGATGGACAATAGTTTCAAAACTTTTGCTAATCTCATCATCTACCTTCATATCTTATTTTTCGTTCTTTAGTCTTGTGATATATTCTTCCTTTTCTTCTAAATGAGTCTTATTTCTCTCTTATTGTTCTTTGAGAATCCCCTTTAACTTCAAGATGTGCCTTTGACTCCTAAGAAACTTCTTAGTGTTATCCCAAAGATAGTTATAGTGTGTATAATAATGATCACTTCTATATCTATATAAACGTTCTTAAACTTCTTTTTGAAGTTCTAATATATTTTCTTCTATTCTTTCCATGGAATAACTACCATCAAACTTTCCAAAAACTATTTCTATATCATTTTCTTCACTTGAGAAAAACTCAACATCATCACATTTTGAATCATTGCAATCAAGAGTCTTTGGAGATTGTATATCTTCATTTGAAATACTTTTGGGATCTTCATTTGTGCTATCTTCACTTGAAATGTTTTCGATATCACATTTAGAAATAATACAAAAAAGGGGTTTTGGATATTCTCTACCTTTGATAATCTTGATGGAATGGTCTTCAATATCTTCCTTCTCCTTCTTGCTTTGATATGTCTCCTCTAGATTTAGCTATAGATCCTTGGCAGAAGTGCATTGTTCCATGCTTTCTTTGATAGGGCTTGAGATTCCACTAAGAATGGTCATGATATCCAATGCATAATTCTTCTTTCCTTCCCTTTGAGTGGCAAACTTTGACTTGTTCTTCAACGGAACCGATCCACTAATGGCTGCCTTCCAAATAGTTGCTCCCATTGTCTTCAAACACACTCTCATATCTATTCTCCAAGTAGAATAGTTTTCCTAATCAAGTATTGGTATTTCATCATCCATTTGTGTGTCTATGGATCTCCTTAAAGATTGTTAAGGCTTGTAGTGAAGGCTTGCTCTGATACCAATTGTTGGACACACCAACTACACTGAGAGGGGGGGGGTGAACAGTGTAGGGATCTTTTTCCCAAAACTCCTTAGTTAACAATCACCATTAACTCATTACTCATTTTTGTCATTTATAACCAGTTAAATGTCAACACATATCAACAACATATATCAACAATATATCATCAACAAGTCATCACCACAAGGAACACAAAGAACACAAGATGTATGTACAATTTTGTTTTTATTACGAACTACAATCCTTGGGGTTTTTTAGCAACAACTGCATAGACTACAACTCTACAAGAGCACTAGATATATAATGCAAGACTCAAATTACACCCTCAGCACCAACTGAGATGATGCAACAATCCTCAACAAATATCAATATGTACCATAAACAAGTGCATCAACCATGCACCAACCTGTGCCAAACAACCTGTAATCAAAATGTACCATAAACAAGTTCATACAAACATGTACCAAGTATATACCAATCATGTTTCAACTACTCATCAACAACAACTCATCAATATGTACCAACATCATCAACTATACACCTCATGTATGTTCCAACTCATCAACTGCTTGTCTCAACCATGACTAGTTTTGGATTAGTCAACAACCCTAACTTGAAATAATCATAACTTTGTACCTATAATGAATAAATAACTAAAACTAATACACAATGTTCTTCAATTTGTTTTATGCAATTCCCCCAGGTTTCACTAGTTGGAACCTCTCAGAAAAGGAGTTATAGCAAAAATGACATACCTTGCTGAATTCTGGCTTATTCTAGAGAGCAAACTTGTAGAGCGTGCCCCACACAGAGTATTTGTTGAATCGATATGAAACTGATACAAAACATACTAAAGACTATAATCTAATCAAAACAATTGGTCTCACTAAATTTGGATCTGTTATGAATAAGTTATGACGTTTTTACCGGAAACATATGTTTTAGACTTATTTCAGGACTAGCCACAAACCCTATTTTCCATGGAGTGTATCTCCAAAAATACAACGACCCACAAGTTAAATTTTTTACCAAAGATACTTGGATATGTTTCATCAATGGTATATCAATCTCACGGTCTTAATCATTATATAAAAAAATTTATTACGAAAATGGTGGGATGATCTATAAATAACATACCTTAGAAAACACCATGAAAATAATTTATCCTTCCTTGAATTCCGACCCTCTTTTCTTCACCTTCCCTCTGAAATTCAGCTTAGATATCCTTTGGTTACCCCACTCACCTATAGATCTTCAATATTCTCAAGTGTTCCACACCAAAAATGCTCAAGAAGCTCTCACAAGAAGCTCTCTATTGATCCACAAAAAGGATGATCTACAAGAGACCATTGCTATCTTATTTATACTTTCATCCTCTAGGTCACTTAACCCATTTTTAGGTCACTTAACCCATTTATAGGTCACTTAACCTATTTTCCTTATTTTAGGGTTAACCA
>SNQJ01S0061474.1:41862-82013 GCA_010110895.2 Picea sitchensis | reverse complement strand
AAGAGTTTTTAAAGGTAAATAATAAAGTGAAGTGATGAGTGCACTATAATTCAAAGTGAATACAAAATCAATTATTTAAATAATAAATTTAATGGATAATTTAGAAGTGGGTTAACCCTAAAATAATGAAAGTGGACAAAGTGACCTAGAAGATGTTTTTAAGGAAGCTACTTGGAGAATATAAATAAGAGGCAAGGCTCTCTCATTTAAGAAAAAATTGAGCATATTGAATATCTATAGGTGTCTGAGGTAACCAAGGATATCTAAGGAAAATTTCTGAGGGAAGGTGAAGAAAAGAAGGCTGAAATGCAAGGAAGGATAAATTCTTTTCATGGTTCTTTCTAAGGTGTTTCGGGTAAAAACGTCATAACTTCTTCATAACAGATCCAAATTTAGTGACACCAAATGTGTTGGTTAGGGTACAGTCTGTAGCATGTTTTTTAATAGTTTTAGATCAATTCAACAAACATTTCTTGTGGGGAACACTCTACAAGGTCTCTCTCTAGAATAAGCCAGAATTCAGCAAGGTATGCAATTTTTGCTATAACTCGTTTTCTGAGAGGTTCCAAGTAGTGAAACCTGGAGGAATTGCACAAAAAACATTGAAGAAAATTTTGTATTAGTTTCACATCTTTATACATTATAGTTTCAAAGTTATGATTACTTCAAGTTAGGGTTGTTGACTTATCCAAAACTAGGCATGTGAGACTAAAGAAAAGTTTGATGAAAATGCTAGTCTATTGTTTTTAAAGTTAAGGAAGGTTTGTAGGAATGTGATCATACATACCAGTTCTATTACAGAGCTACAAATCAGACTTGGATGATGAAATTGATGAGGGATTTTGGTTGAGGTACATGTTGAATACATGGTTGAGACAAGTAGTTGATGAGTTCGCACATACATGAGGTGTATAGTTGATGATGTTGGTACATGTTGATGAGTCATAGTTGATGAGTAGTTGACACATGATTAGTGCATACTTGGTACATGGTTGGATGCACTTGTTTATGGTACAGGTTAGTACATGGTTGATGCACTTGTTTATGGTACAGGTTGATTATAGGTTGAGGTACATGTTGATGCATGGTTCAGATTTATTGGTACAAGTTTACAACGGTATATCTCACAGTGATAGTGTGACAGTGGTTCCATCATTCTACTTCTACTTCAGGGTGGCAGGATGGGGCAAGGACAAGTGGTTGTAGCCACTTTCCGGTTTTAGCCAGAGAACATAGGGGGTTGTAGCCTCCTAGTCGTAGACAGAGAATTGGGGAGTTGGAGCTTACCTCAAGTTGTAGCTTGAGAAAATAGGGGGTTGGAGCCTCCTTCTAGTTGCAGCTAGAAAACAAAGGAAGTTGGTGCTTCCAATGAATGTAATTCTTCAAAGCACATAAGAAAAAACATTCCGTGGTTTTCTCTCGATTTGGGTTTCCATGTAAAACATTGGTGTACTATGTATGCGTGTGATTGTTTATTTCTTACTGCTCATTATTGGATAATAATTCTACATTGATATAACATTTGAAGAAAAAGGATTATAATTACGCTATTACTGATTCACCCCCCCTCTCAGTAATCCAACAGATATCTATTTTAACAGTATTCATACTAATATGTATTATTGGAGAAAGTTTTGATATTTATTTGAATAGTATCCATGGTAATATATATCAATGGATTTTTTCTGTTTCAAATGCAAATGATCTCCCAATTTGCAGGATGCTCTTGGGTTCACAAATTTTGTTGAAACCACGAAAGTTTTGACTGCAAGATGTATATAACGCAACAAGAAACATGAATTTGCATTATGGTTTCAATGAGATAAACTCCTTATCATCTATTCATATTGTATTCTTTTCAATGACATGAGAAAACGTTGACTCTCCATAAACATTAATATCTAAATTAAATTAAATGTAATGAAATTTGGGGTGATTTAAGTAATTAAGCAGCTTCAACTGTTCCTTTATTAATGTAAAGATTTTCGAACCCTTGGTGAGTTATCACTAGTTAAAGCATAAATTGCAGATCACAGAAGCTCTTTGGTTGCAAGATGTATATGACAGAATAGGGAACATAGTTATTCAATACTGCAAACCTGACACCCGGTGGCCAGATAACTGGCTAAGTTTTTCCCAAGAGGAAGTTTTTATATTTATTCCAACAGAAGAAGCTGCAATATATGAAATATATTGAACAAGAACATTGCATCAACACTTGACCTGCCTTGTTGTAAGTCATTAATTAATTCTATTTACGGGACCCGAAGAATGAAAGTAGGGTGGTTCCTCCAATTTCCTTCTTTATGTATAGGGTCTGTGCCACACAAGTATGGCCTATGACAAATTATTCTTCAATATAAAATGCAAGCAACGAACAGAGTATCCTTTTATTTAAATTGAAGTAGTGATGAGCAGAAAGAAAATCTTGTCATCCATGTTTAACGACACACAGGGAAAAAGGGTACACAATAAAATGAAAAGCAATACCAGAGATTGGAAAACACTTTAAAAAAAAAACTGCAATGATTCTATATTCTAATAATATGGGTTACAAAATACAATTGAGATTATTTTCCACAATGATTGCGATTTGGCTTGCCACCGACTAGAAAAAATATGTACATTGAAAATATTCATAAAAAACGAGTTGAATATCAATTTCTAGTCTTGGACTTAATTGGTGCTACCAACTATATCTATTCCAGTTTTTTGAATAGCTTGTCTCTTCCAGATATGGCCTGCTTGCAATGGATGGTTATTGAACATTCCATTGTTTGTCAACTATTAATTTCCCTCTGTGATCGAAAGCTTGGGGTTTAAGGTGCTTTCCTTGCAATGTTTCTGACCATTAACATCCGAGACAACTTAGAAATGTGATCCAGGCCAAATTCAAAGTCAAGGGAATCATTTTATGTGACATTAGCTATGGGACGGGACAAAATTTCAAGTATGTTCTGACTGTTATTCTTCCTGTATTCGATCATTTGTTTGGTTGAAAATCTTTCTTGAAGATTTGCATGTTGAACTTCTTTGTTTTATTATAGGAAAATGGAAGGAACGTGCAAGCCAACTGCAAAATGTTATTCTGTTGAAGTACATGGCTTCTTCGGGAAACACAGTTTTGGCAAGTGTATCAAATGCTGTAGAACACATCAACACAAATCTAGCAAGTGTATCAAATGTTGCAGATCGCATCAAAATATATCTTTCGTCATAGAGGTGGAAAATATGGTGGCCCACAGAAAGGTATGGAATGTTCAGAGGTGACGCCAAATATGTGGAATCTGCAACTACATCCAGAGGAAACCGAACAAACTTTGACAAAGAACATGGCTTTTTGTCAAGTCCGTTAACACACCTAGAAGTATCTCAACAAACTTTTAAATATAAACTTTTGTAGTGATAATATGTCATTTTATCCACCCATACAGTTTATGTTACCTGCCTCTGGTTACATTCACAAATGGAGTAATATTTCGCACCATTTACGAACATCACAGACCATTTTGCAAGACAAGGTAAGTGCGATGCCCCCGAGGAAGAGAAATTCTTGTGCGATCTACATAAATCGATACACTTGCCAAATATGTGTTATTGGAAGAAACTATATACTTCAACAATGAAGTATTTTGCACGTGAACTGAAAATCCATTACAACTCCCAACAAGAAAACAAAAAAGTTCAACAAAAAAATCTCTAGGCAACCTTTTCAACCAACCAAAGCATCGAATACAGGAAGAAAACCAACTAGAAGATACTTGTTCTCTTTTTTTCCTGCTCTCTGAGTTTTTGTTGGATAACAAAGTTTTTTTTTTTATTCAAAGCTCACGTCACATAAAACCAGTCTCTCTTCTTTCATGTGGGCCTCAATCACATATCTAAGTTGTCTTACATGTCCATGACTAGGACCATTAGAATGAAGGCATGCTAAAGCACAACTCTTTGATGATAGAGAGGAATGGAAATAAGTATTTAAAAGCAACGCTGGATGATCTTCCATATATTTTGTGTTAATTCGTTTTAATGAAAGATGTTCTCGATATTTTTGCTTATTAATGCCAATCTTTTCAAATATGTACGCTGAATACTGACTAATAGCACGTATTAGCATTCCTATATCCGATCAGATTCTTAAATATGACATCTAAGATATGCAGAATATTAAAGAGGGACATGACGTCAAGGCCTTTGTGGGTGACACGTTCATGCACTATGCCGAAGCCTTTAAGAAAACCAAAAGAGCCAATATTTTTTTTTTTTTTTTGCAAATTCAAAATGCAGGCAAAAGAAATGACCATATCCCATAATATTCACCTATCTATTCATTTTAATGGGAGATGTCCTTGATCTTTCCGCTTATTAAAGACAATGTTTTCAAACCTGTTTGGCCGGTTGTGACTTTTCAAAGCATAATTAATGTCTATTGGGAAGGGTGGAAGGTAGCAGGGATGGATGGGAGTGACAAATGCTTTTAAATTTTCTGAACTCGTAAACGCGTCAACCGACCAAACTTTGAAAACTCGATTAAGTATGGAAAGGTAGGTAGGATAAACAAACTCATCGCAGGTAGAGGCATAGTTGCGACTTCGAGCAGTGCAGGGTCGAATTGTAGAGCACAAAATTTCTAGGTGTAAGATGTATACACCAAACACGAGCTTCCATAATTCGATAGCACCTATCTGCGAAGTCGCGTCCATAAAACTGGTTAAGTATGCAACCCAACAACGGTCGGTTGGAATGACCATAGAAACGTGAGAAACTATAGAACCAGAAACACAGTTTACAAGAGGGAAAAAAAGGGGAGAGAACAACTATATCGCTCACAGAGAAAAATTTACTCTCATAACTTGAAACCATAGTAAGACATAAACCATGGAAAAAACATCACCAGCTATGAAATATAGTTTGAGGCCAACAAACTCTGCTTCAACGCGTAAGAGATGCAATTCACATCAGTTGCAAATTTTTTTGTATGCTATTTTATCTTAATAGTATTTTATGGAGAGTCCAATGCAAAAGAATGTAACAACAGATCCAACTGCGGATGCAACATCCCAACATTGCAAATCCTAGGAAAATAAGAACAAGCAACAAATAACAACCCAGTTAAGAAGCACCAAAAGGCCCAACTAGAGCCGCATGACCCGAACCCTGCAAATTCAAATCAAACAACAATAAACAACACACAATGAACAAACAAGAAATCAACAACTAGCCCACTAGGAATGATGCAGTTCCAATCGCGGTTGCATAACCCCAAACGTGCAAACTGTAATAATAGGAACAACCAAACAAGAACAACAACAAAAGGCAATTAAGATATCAGTGGAGATGAAAAAAACAAGCATGAACCAATGAACTAACAATGGTGCTGAAGCATATAAATAAATGAAACGAAAGAAAATGTATTGTAACAAGCCTGCTAAGTAAACATTCAACGTTGCCAAGCCTATTAGGTAAATATTTAAGTCTGTTAGAAATGCTCTGTAAACATTTAAGAAAAAAAAGCAATGTGGCAGGTCTCTGACATATCCAAAAATTTATTATAATTTATGTAAAAATAGTTCAAATAGTAGAGAATGTATTCGAAGGCCAAACTTTGGATATGCCATCATATCAAACATTGCCATAAATTTACCTAGTAGAAAATGATAAACCAAACATTCGAACTAATGCTAGCATTAATCCACCTTCGACCAATGCATAAGAAAATATATGATTCAAAAATACCATATACGATCAAATACTTTGGATATGCCAACATATATAACATTAGGAATAACGAAGTCAACAATAAGACCTCTATTTTGTTGTTCAATCAAATCATGACATATATGATACTTTTTATTATATAAAAATCGATGTTTTCAGTTCCCTGGTTCCAACAATAGATAATATGCAAATATTTATGGTCAAAGGACAAACTAATATGAAGTCAATGAATTATCAATCACTATAGTCCCTCTATGCCTACGACAGGGACGAATAACAACCAATTTAGTAAATCTTCAAGTCTTTCCTTTTTTTTCCTATTTTTTTATATTATTAATTTACTATTTATCTTATTAAATGCTGAATGAAATAACATCCAATTTAGTAAATCTTAAGTCTTTTTTTTTTTTTTCTATTTTATTATTATTAATTTACTATTTATCAGTAAATCATATATAATTATAATGACCTTAATAAGTGAATCATATATAGTTATAATGATCTTTCTTTCCAATTCATTGAAGTTGATTTTTTCAAAATCATTTGGACAATACATTTAATCTATCTTAATCACATTTTGAACTTAATGCACCATATCCATCAAAATAGTTGAGATAGATATCCATCTTAATCTTGTAAATAGAAGAATAATAATATGTAGAAATGAATGTAACATTGTAGTATAAATAAATTCAATGCACCTTTACTTATCTTAATATGATGCACACTATTGGTAAATACAATACATTTAAATATAAATGGTCTAACAATTTGTAAGTTTCATTTATTTTGAATATAAATACAATATTYTAGGTTTTTACCATTWAACCATATACAATTGTTGGTGAAATGCAGTTTTTCATTKCTTAAAYTRCATTTTTAAATGYATAAATGGATTCAATGCCYTGAAAAATACTTAAAACAYTYGGATTATAAGTATTTAAAAACAAAAATATGCAAATCCAACAATTTCTAGTCAAATCTCAAGTAAAATTGACCAWWAATAATAAAAAAAYGTAGAATGTTTAGACTATACAAATATMAAWRATATAATTTACAATTTACATTCATTTTGAATATAAATAATTGAACAATTTGCAAATTACATTCATTTTGATAATATAATGGATGGTCAAATCAATACATTTTAATATTAATAAGTGAACTATTCACAATTTACATAAATTTGTATCCTATATATAAAATGAAAATAATATATCATATGTTTGCCTTYGTTRAAGTGGTATTTTTCGGAGTAGGCTAACTCGGGGGAAAACATACTCGCTTTTTARGMAAAAAAATGGGCCTAAATACGRCCAGATTTTCAAGGGTACTCTGAGTTTCACATGGATCAAAGTTACATGCATTTCAAAACCTTACCCCATGGGTTTTGCCTCATTTTAAACCAACCCAAATGCTCAGACAATCGATTAAAGTTCTTGATTGGCCGGAAATTTGCTCACGCACCACTGGAGGACCTGCCGGAAAGGTAACACGGGAAGGAGGATTGCTCCTGAGTTAGCCCACTCCATATTTTTCTACCATGACAATTACAAACCACAATTTCATCACACTTTTAACTTCCTTTTATTTTTATCCATGATAGTTATATATATACCATATTTTGTTTTTTAATACACTTGTTTAAATGGATAGTTGTTTCAAACAAATGTGTGCTTCACTTCATGAGGGAATGCGATAACCATGTATATATAAACCAAAACATAAATTTTATATTAATATGGGGCTTGTAGCATAGCTAATAGTAGTTACATCAATTTTGTAAAGATTTTAGAAAGATAAAATTATGCAAAGCTCATGGACCTCTGTCCTTAGTTATACTCCACATATAGTGGTACTAACCAAAGGATGGTTCTATTTTATTTTCCGGTTGCCTGAGGATTTAGTTAAGATTTTAAGTGATACCTAGTTATGTCGTGGAGGAAGCTTAATGTTAAAAAGGTTGTGTGTTGGTTTTGATCCTGTAAAATACTATTTTCAGATGCGACATGTTATGATTCTTTTGCCCGATCTACCTTTACAATTTTGGAATCGTGGTACTCTTGTGTCTATTGGCAATGAGCTTTGGTGATTTTTGCATGTGGAGGAAAATGTGCTTAAGGGTGAAGATAGACAAATGAGTAGAATATTGGTGGAGGTTGACATTCATAAAGGACTCCTAGAAAATCTGGACATTGAATGGTGAGGGAAGAGTCACTGTCAGAAGCTAGATTATCTTGGTACACCATTTAGTTGTTCTCTGTGCCTAAAGACATGTCATCTCAGGAAATATTGTAAGGGTTTGGAGGAGGATGAAGAATCAGATTCCTTAGAGAATATAAACTAATTTGAAGGCTTTGATGAAAAGGAGGATAATCCTACCTGGAACATTGGGGGAATATCATTTGAGGAAGAGGCATCACATCCTCATGATGGAAAGTTTTTTCTTGGTAAGTTAAAGGTTTTTTGTCCTTTTTTTCACTCTCTTATTGAACTTGAGAAAGATACTCTGAAAAACTCTAAGATTTTTTCGTTTACAAGTTCAAAGTATTTAGAAGGGCTTACTGTGTCGGGAGAAAATTCCCAGGCTTCTTTGGGGAATGTGAAAGAGTATTTTGACTCTTTCTCTTCTGAGTCATTGAATATTGTTGAGGATCTAGGCCCTTCAGAGCTCTTTCACAGTGTTTTGCGATCTAATGTTTATGGTAGAGAGGATTCGGTGAGTGAAGATTTTGATAAGGTTAATGGAAGGATTGTTTCTGTGGATGGTTTTGGGTCAAAAAATGTTGTCGGGAAGGGGAATATGGATGATATTATTGAAACCCTGTTTCCTTCATATAATGATATAGTTCAACGAAAACCTTTTCCAGTTTTCGACAGGTGCTCTAATGTTCCTTGTGGTTTCTCTATGATGGAATTAAGGGGAGATGGACCTATGGAGTCAATTTTGACCTTAGAGGTGAGGAAGGGAGTGGTGTTTGGAGGTTTGGGAAAATACTTCTCTCCCTTTAGGACAAGAAGTTCAAGAAACAAGGTGTAAAAAGAGAGTGCTGAATTGAGATGTTCGGGTGCATTTGGTTATGGTCCTAGGGATCTTAGAGAAAATAAAGCCCTTTCTAGATCTAAAAGATGAGAATTTTGTCATTGAACAATGGTGGAGTTTTGGAGGCTCCAAAGTCTACTACCCTACGGAGGTTGTTAGAATTAATTTCTCCTGATGTCTTTTTAGTACATGAAACTATGGTGGATGGATAGAAGCCTAGGGCCATTATGTCGAGTCTCTTGCAATTTTGGAAAAGTTGTGGAGTGGATTTTATGGGATTATCTGGGGGTTTATATGCCTCTTGGAATCCTCTTAGAGATGATTTTTCTCCTTATGTTATCCCTGCAGGTATTCTGCTCGAGGGTGTGATTCAAGAGGGTAATCGGGCTGTGAAAATTTTGAATTGTTACGGGCCATATGTTGATATAAATGTTTTCTGGGACTTGGTAGTTGGAAGCGACATTTTAGATGAAAGCAATTTAGTTATTTTTGGGGACTTAAACTTTACTGTTTCCTCAACAAAAGTATGGGGTAAGAATGCTCGTCTAGATCCGCTGGAGGGGTTTTTCCATGGATTGTTTCATAATCATGGACTTGTGGGTATTGACTGGATTTCTTTATCACTGACTTGGCGCAATGGTAGATGTGGAGATAAAGGAGTGTCTAAGAGATTGGATCGATTCTATATGGTGGAATATTTGGTTTCTTCTACAGAGCGTTATCGATCTTGGGTGGTCAATTCATGTATCTCATATCACTCACCTATTGTGTTGGAATTTTTTGGAGGGTGTGGAAAATATTAAATATCTACTCAAATTTAATCATGTTTGGCTTGATGAGTAGGATGTTTTGGAGATGGTAGAGGAGGTGTCTCTTATGAAATGTCTTGTTTGGGGGTTAAAATCATTAAAATATGTTGTCATTGAGTGGGAAAGTAAGCATAAAAGGCTTCTCAAGGAAGAATTGGTTAAAATAAAAGATGAATTAGAGGTTTCCTTCAAGGATGTGATTTATGGGGTGTGGTATCACAATGATCAATCCCTTTTCAATCTTTAAAAGACAAAAATATGAAAATTCTTTCAATTGAGGAAGAGTCTTGGAGGCAAAAAAGTCATTTCATATGGTTTAAGCAGGGTGACAAAAATACAAAAAAAATTCATAAATTTGCAGAGCACAGAAGGAACAAGAATTCCATCTGGGAGGTGTTGGGTGAATATGGTTTTAAATTTATAGGTCAATGGGAGATTGAGGCTGCTACAATTAGACATTTCAGCTCCTTTTTTGCAGATTCGGGTAATTGTAATATTGTAGATCAGTTGAAGGCAATGCAGTTGATTCCCAAGCTATTTTTGGAGGATGAAGTGAGGGATAAGGGACTGATATCAGATTGGGGGAAACAAAAAAGGTACTAGAAGGTTTCTCAAAGGATAAGAGTCTTGGCCTGGATGGGTGGATTGTTGAATGTTTCCTAAAAAATTTCGAGTTGGTTGGGGAAGACATTTTGGAGGTTGTAGAAGAATATAGGAGGTAGGGATCTATGTTGAGTTCTTTAAATTCTAAGTTTATCACTCTTATCCCAAAGTGTGATAAACCTTCAGAATTCAGTGATTACAGACCGATTTCTTTATGCAATATCGTCTATAAAATTATTACTAAAATCATTGCTAATAGGTTGTGACCTGTGCTATCAAAGGTGATTTATATTGAACAATTTGGTTTTCTTCTAGATAGACAGTTCTTGGATTCTATAGGGGTGGTGCAAGAATGCCTTCACAACATAAAGTCAAAGAAGATCAAAGATTTGGTACTTAAATTGGATCTTCATAAAGCTTATGATTTTATAAATTGGGATTTTCTCTGGTTGGTGTTGCTTCATACTAGTTTGGGTCTTCATGTTACAAATTGGATTCTCGAATGTGTATCATTAGTTTCTTTTGTTGTCTTGATAAATGGGGTCCAACATATTTTTTCAAAAGTGTCAGGGGTCTCCGTCAAGGATTCCCACTTTCGTCGTTGTTGTTTATCCGAGTCATGGAAGGGTTGAGTTTATTACTAAAGCAAGCGCAAGTTGAGAGTAGGATTGGAGGCATAAAGGTTTCTATTATTATCAAGATCATTCATATGTTGTTTGTTGATGATGTGTTGATAATGGCTAAACGTTCGTTGTTGGAATGGAGAGTGATTGGTGAGATTTTTTACCTTTTTTTAATGTTGTGGGACTTTCCATAAACGCCTAGAAATCCTCATTTAATTATTATGGTTTGAGCTCTTCCAACCTTATTTATTTTAAGTATTTATTTTTCTATTAGTTTGTGGAGCTGGAAGGTGGTTTTCGGTACCTGGGATTTTATCTCATGCCAGAAAATTACCAGAAAGATGATTGGAGATGGATCTTAAACAAATTTGATAAGTGTATAGGGAATTGGTGTTACAGGTGGCTCTCAATGGGGGGTATATGTCCTTTCCAAATTGGTTTTGGAAAGTTTATCAGTTTATTGGTTGTCATTTTCTTGTATTCCTAAGTCGGTTTTAATCTTGATTAGAAGGAAATTTTTTATCTTTTTATGGACTGGGAATAGGGAAAATGAGGGTGTACATATTTTTCATTGAGAGATGATTTCTTTTCCTAAACTCTATGGAGGATGGGGATTGAAGAATATGGATATGTTTGGTCGGGCACTGGATACTAAAATTTTATGGAGATGCATGACAAAAGATGGATTATGGAACAAGGTAGTGAAAGATAAGTATCTTCATAATTATTATGTAAATGCATGGTTCAGAGGGACCCCTCTGAAATCTTATAGAGTATCGAATTCTTGGTGTTGTCTTTTAAATTCATTTCACATTGTATCATATTGGCTTGCTTGGAAGCTTGGGATGGTACGTCGATTAGAATTGGAGAGGATTCGATATTTGGGTTGTGATCTTATTCGAAGCTGTCAGAGAATCTCATTTCTAGCTTATGGGATAGAGGGTTTCATTATATTTTTTAGGTGGTGACTTCACCAAGTGCAGGTTTGGTTATGTCACAATGGATTTCGGTAGAGGATTTGGGTCTTGATGGCTTTTTAGAAGATGAATGGAAGGTATACATCAGGGCTCTGAATCGGTCTGGTGCTTTCCTATCAAACTGTCTGGATGAGTTATGTTGGTCATGGAATGTAAATTTATAAAGGAGGTTACTGCTAAGTAATCCTATGCAACCTTATCATTCCATTCTTGGAGGTGTTTTGCGAAGTGGTGGCACAGTGATCCGAAAATGATCTTTAAAGACTTGGCTAAGTTTTAAAGCATGAGTTCATTAACCATTTATGAATTCAAGAAAGAGGAAGAAATTAATGATATAACATGGAATCCATAACAATAAATGAATATCTGAAAATAAGAACCAAGAATCAACAAACCATAATAGAAAAGTTGTTAACGGAGTTCGGTAAGATTTCCTACGTCTCCGGGTCTTTGTCTCAGTGGGTGAGGCTTTCTTATTTCTCTTCAATGCTTCAAACGTACATCAGAAAAGTGTCAATTAGATTAGAAGTTGGTCTAGCTATTTTCTTCTCGACCTCAAGAACCCAACACAATCGACGACACTAAAAACGATTGAGCGAAGCTCCTGGAATTGGCCCGCAAAGTTCCTCTCCTCAATGGCTTCCCTGCATACAAATGTCTCTGGATTCACAATTATATAGCATTTCTCCTCTTCTGAACTTGTCTAAGGCTACCAAGAACCTCTATTTTATATAGTTTTTAAGTTGGCAACAACCTCCCAACTTCTTCCCAAGTTCTGGCCTAAAACAGAGCTCCAGATCTCCCCAAAATGACCAAAATCCATCAATATCAGGCTAAAAATCACATAAAATCATATAATATGGTTTTAAAACCACAAAATGGGAAAATATGGGTGCAACCCCCTTCATCTGGGCCCCTGGTCCTATGGAACTATCCCATGTGTCCTTGGACTGGCATGCTGGCCCCTTATCCTTCGGTCTTGGTCATGTGGCTTGGCCATATGGGCATGCTCTAAACCTCCACATGCCCCTCCATATGCTGGCTCTTGGTCTCTAGCCCCTGGTCAGACGAGGCTGGCGCCCCCCGACTGGGGATTATACCTTAAATCATTCCCCTATCACTTTAAAACTATAATGCGCCATTTCATAAACAAGAAACAAACGTGGCATGGTTGGTTAGAGCCTTGGTGTGAAGTCGTTGGCACCTGTTGAGGTTGGGGGTTCGAAACCCCAGAACGTTACAACAACTTTTTTAGCCGACATAGGCAAAATCCAGGGTGCCATATGGCACCCTCTGATTGGGTCACGTGTCTTCCTGTGATTGGTCCATACCGCCTAGTCATATGCCACATGTCACTACCATGTGAGCCTGTTGTACTGGTAAGTGTTTGTTTGTACTACCATGTCCTCCATCGTAGAGTCTAGTCACCTGCCACGTGTCACTTCCACTTCATTTTTTCATACTCCCAATTGTCGTTCGTACTTCCACATGTCAGCCTATCATTGGGCCACTTCATTGTACGGACTACCATGTGGCATTCATACAGTGCCACGTGTCAAACTCGTACAGTGCCAACTCAGCCTGTAAACATTGAACCAGAGTGACACATGTCACGTCCTAGTGATGCCACATCAACATGATGATGTCACCTATTGTACCTTCTAACGTCAATGTTGACTTGGACCAATTGACTTTTTGCCTGTTTGGGAATTTGATCAGAATGCGATAAATTTCGCATACAATGTTTGTTTGAGGAAAACATTATATGGCCGGAATGAGTGCGACGAGATGGACACAATGGCGATGGTTTCGTCTAATTCTAATAACTTTGATTTTTATTCCTTTCTGGACCCATTTTGGTTCCTGGATCCATTTTGGATCACGCCTCCCCACTAAGACCTTTTGGTCCTCCAAAAGGATACTAACCAGTCATCAAGTGTGGGATAGGCCACTACACTTGTTCTCTATCTTTAAACTCTGTCCTGTGCACCTATCTCATCAAGATCAATTATAAAAAAACCATGACAACTGACAACATATTGTTAGCCACTTGTACTTTATCACATATTACTGAAGCCACTACCATCCATGTTGAAAACATTAGCAATGATAACATCAAAAATATGACTGCAAATGAGCTAATATGTTTGTAGTACTTGCCCAACATTAGCTTATCTTGAAGCAAAGTATGATTGAACTTCCATTCTACAATTATCTCATGTTCATGCTTAAGATCAATTTTTTGATTTGGCACAATTATAGGTGTGTTGCTTGCATAAGCTTCCTTCCGTAATTGTTCCATTGTTTGAAGACATTGACTTTCTTTTAAGTGATGAGCATGTACAACATATTCATTGCCTTCTTTGATTAAGTGATATTGATTATGTTCCTTGTACAAGACTTCTTTGCGATCATACAAATAAGGATTGCCAAAGACCATTCCACATTCATTGAGTGACACCGCATCACACGTTACCTCATCCACAAATTTTGATGAAATTGAAAACTTTAAAGTGCATTGCTTTGTTATGTGCAATTTATGATTGTTGTTTTTCCATTTAAGTGAGTAAGTTTTTTGATGCATCTGAGTGTTTAATCCTAATTGTTTAACCACTTCCTCTGAAATCAAGTTAGATTGAGATCCACTATCTATCAATGTGTCGACCTTAGTATGCCTCATTATGAACCTTATGTGAAACAATTTACTTCTAGAATTATATCCATCACCAATTTTACCTGTCAAACCAATTGTTGTGATTTTAAACTCATCAGTCGAATCTTATCCCCAGTTTGTTGGCCGTGTTGTTGTTGCAGCTATTTGCCTCTCTTTCCTCTATTTGAACCATTTCGGTCTCTTCTCAGGATGCAATTGCTAGTAATGGTCATCATCATGCCCTTCTTTCTTGCAATGCTTGCAAGAGAGCTTCTCTTCCCTTCTTGTCACTAAATTTGCTTTCTTGCCATTCCCCTTCCTTTTGTCCTCTTTTCTTGAAAACGATTCCCCTGATACACCAACTCATTTTTTCCCTGCCTCAATGTATGTTGCTTGAACACAAACCTCATCAATATTAGTAGGTCCAAACATAAATACAGTGTTATGAATGTGTGCAGGTAAACCTTCTATATACCTCATAAGAGTTTCTTGTCTATGTAATGGAATGTGTATTCCTGCACTGTTTATCCCTTTCTTAGTTTAAGTCCTTGCCATTCAATTAAAGCCTTCTCTTTATAACCCAAAGGATAAAAATTCTTTCTAAGTGAAGAAACAAAAACTTTCCATGATGGAAATACATTACCCACTTGTTGCATGCCATTTTGCAACTTTCTTTGCCACTAGATGAGTGTTGTGCCTGCAAGTCGAAGTGATGCCAATTTGATTTGATTTTCCTCATATTTGATTTGTTGCACACTACAATAAAATTCCATCTGTCTGACCCAGTTATCAAGCCTCCTGCATTGACTTCACCATCATACATGGGTAATTCAAATTTCACATCAAGATTAAGTAAAGGCATATCATGTTTATGTTTATGGGAATGTTTTCTTGCGGTGGATTTGGAACTTGTACTTGAAGAAGAAGAAGTTGATGGAGAAGAAGGAGGCAAAGGAGGAGGTTTAGGAGGATCCTCTTCTTATTCACTTTTGGCCTTTGAATATTCACCTAGAATCGGTCTCTTCCACTCCAAGTAATCATCATATAAAACCTTTACCATCTCTGACATGGGGAAGAAGGTATTTCGAAAGTCTATCTCGTCATGATAAAGTCCCTCTTCCAATGCCATCTTCTCACTTTGAGAAGTTCTCTTTCTCGATCCAATCTTAGGATTCTCTTAAACAAGCTCGCCTTTACCACGATTCAAATTTTCCTTGGTAATCATGCAAACACAAAAACCAACCGTCAACTTGCTCTGATACCACTTGATCAGAAAATGAACTTTAAAGACTTGGCTATGTTTTAAAGCATGAGTTCATTAACCATTTAGGAATTGAAGAAAGAGGAATAAATTAATGATATAAAATGGAAGCCATAACAAGAAATGCAGATATGAAAATAAGCACCAAGAATAAGCAAACCATAACAACAAAGTTGTTAACGGAGTTTGGTAAGATTGCCTACATCTCCAAGCCTTTGTCTCAGTGGGTGAGGCTTTCTTATTTCTCTTCAATGCTTCAAAAGTACATCAGAAAAGTGTCAAATGGACTTCAATATGGTCTAGCTGTGTTATGATCGACCTCAAGAGCCCAACACAACTGACTACATTGAAAACGATTGAGCGAAGCTCCCGGAATTGGCTCGCAAAGTTCCTCTCCTCAATGGATTCCCTGCATAAAAATGTCTTTGGATTCACAATTCTATAGAATTTATCCTCTTCTGAAATTGTCTAAGGATGCCAAGAACCTCTGGTTTATATAGGTTTGAATTTGGCAACAACCTCCCAACTTCCTCCCAAGATTTGGCCTAAAATGGAGCTCCAGATCTCCCCAAAAGGACCAAAATCCATCAATATCAGGCTAAAAATCACACAAAATCATATAATATGGTTTTAAAACCCAAATATGGGAGAATATGGGTGCATGCCCCTTCATCCGGGCCCCTAGTCCTATGGAACTATCCCATGTGTCCTTGGACTAGTGTGTTGGCCCCTTACCCTTCGGTCCTGGTCATGTGGCTTGATCATATGACCATGCTCTAAACCTCCATGCGCCCCTCCATTTGTTGGCTCCTGGTCTCTAGCCCCTGGTCGGACGGGGATGGCCCCCGCCGACTGGGGTTTATCCCCGAAATCATGCAACCATCAATTTAAAAATATAACACGCCATTTCATAAACAAGAAACAAATGTGGCATGGTCAGTTAGAGCATTGGTGTGAAGTCGTTGGCGTCGGTTGAGGTCGGGGGTTCGAAACCCCAGAACATTACAACAATTTTTTTAGCCGACATAGGAAAAATCCTAGGTGCCATGTGGCACCCTCTGTTTGTACCATGTGTCTCCTTGTGATTGGTCTGTACTGTCGAGTCATCTGCCATGTGTCACTGCCACGTTAGCCCATCGTACTGCTATGTGTTAGTCCGTACTGCCATGTCCTCCGTCATACAGTCCATTCACGTTCCACTTTAGCCTATCATACACCCATTTTTTGTCCATACTACCACGTTTCAGCCTGTCCTATACCCATTTTTTGTCTGTACTACCACGTTTCAGCCTGTCATTGGGCCACGTAACTGTATGAACTGCCATGTGGCAATCGTATAGTTCCATGTGTCAAATCCGTACAGTGGCAACTCAGGTCGAAAACGTCGAATCTGAGTGACATGTGTCACCTCCTAGTGATGCCATGTAATCATGATGACATCATCATGACATCATGCTGACTTCATCTTGACGTCACCTATCGTACCTGCAAATGTCAGCGTTGAATTTGACCAGTTGACTTTTTGCGTGTTTGGGAATTTGATCAGAACGTGATAACTTTCGCATATGGTGTCCGTTTGGGGAAAAAATTAAATGGTCGGAATCAACATGACGAGATGGACACAATGGCATTGGTTTCATCAAATTCTGATAAATTTTATTTTTAGGCCTTCCTGGACCCATTTTGGTTCTTGGATCCATTTTGGATCACACAGGGCGCTTGGGATTGGAATATTCCAACCAAACTTAAATTGTTGTGTTGGATCCTTTTGGAGAACAAGGTACTAACCCGAGACAATTTGCATAAGAAGGGTGGAATGGGTCCTAGTATTTGTATGTTATGTTTTCAGGGAGGCAAATCTATCTATCATTTAATGGTTCAATGTCCTTTTGCTCATTTGGTTTGGAAAGAGGTGTTATCATATCTTAAATTGAGTTTTGATTGGAATTTGCAGATGTTGAATGTTTGTTTCAGATTTAGGATGCTTTGTTTTCCTCGATTTAAAGTGTTGTCATTTTTTATTTGTTGGCAGTTGTGGTTACACAAGAATTCAATGATTTTTTAGGGAGGCAAGGTCTCTGATAGAGTTGTTTACTTTCGGGTCTTGGTTATGCTTGAGAAATTTCAGGTTGTTAAGATCTCCAAAACAATACTTATCAGACCGCATGCATCAGTGATTGATATACCTATTGGATGGTTTGATGGACGTCTCAGCGTGAGAATTCGAAGTGTGGAGATGGCGGGCGATTAAAATAAATGGGTTGACCAGTTATAAGTGGAGGTTCAACCATGGTGCTAGCATGAATACTCGTGTAAAATTGTTGGTAGTTGGGCTCTTCTATTGATGGCAATCAAATTGTATATTTATCATTTGCAGGTCATGAGGGATTCAAAGATCATCATTGATTAGTTGAATCATTGAAGTGACATTTAGGTGACATGTTTTCACTTTTGGAAGGAACAAATTCGTAACCTGATTTTGGAATTTTCTTATATAAATTTCAGCCATATATATAGAGAATTCAATCAGGATGCAGATATGATGTCAAAGCAGGCGTTGGATACTGTGGAAGGAAAAATTTTCCATTATCAGATAATGGAAGATGCTTTGGGTTGTGGAAGGTGCCTTGGGTCCTGAAAGGCACTTAGACATCTTCTAATCTTTTTTTATTTTTTGTTTGATGTTTAGATGTTGTTCATGCTTTTGGTGCATGTACGTTGTAAGGTGACAATAATTTGGGGGACTGCTTGACATTGTTAGGATGTTGCTGAATTTGATTGCCCTTATGTACTGAAGGTAATTTTTTATATTTATTATAATATAAAGGACATTTTTCTTGGTGAAAAAAAATTAAATAAGAGTCTTCTTATAAAATAAAGAGAAATTATGTATGTTATGTGGAATGGAAGAAGAAGTTGAAACTTTAAATATTGGGGATCCAAGACTTGAGMAGAATGGAGTAATGMTAAAATTTTACATTAAATTTAAACATTTGTATCTATTTGAACATTTGTTGGTGAAGAGTTTYTAAAGCGCAAAGTTCAAATAGGAAAAATAATTTCTAGTTAATTTTATATGAATTTTTTTTATGAGACTAAAATTAACAGACTATTAATTTATGTGAACRTAGTTAAAGGGTACTATTGAAGAGATTGTAACAMTCACAATATTCATAAAGATAGTCAACTCGACAACTTGACTCCAGGAAACCTCCTATTTATAATTCACAACAATTAATCATTCAAACTAACCAACCAAACTAATTAAAATGAATTTATGCTAGTTTTTTAATTATTTTGAACAATTCATATGTAAAATTTCATTGAATGTATAATCAATTTTAATCATTTACCTACTTTTACATCATTAAAAATTCAGTATTATCAATGAATTTTCTGTATGAAAATATGTGTGGATTTGGCATACCTAAAATATTAACTTAGAAACGGATGTTATCTTGTGGATATTTTGCAGCCTCTAAACTTGGGGATTAAGAGGGAGTAAGTTTTTTCTATAAAAAGTGGTTGATGTAAGAGAGGTTAACAACTAGTCATATGTAAGTGATTATACATCATAATCAACTTTCAAATAACAACCATTCGTAGCTAAGTGATTATACATCATAATCAACTCTCAAATAACAAACATTCGTAGCTAAGTGATTATACATCCTATTAACACGATCAAATTTGTTCATATCACATTAACTCTTATGTTTGTTGGCGTGGGATAAGAGGCACTCATACCACCTCGTTTATTTGGTTAAAATTGGTCTTAAATCCCGTAGTAACTATGAAAGAAGTGAGATTTTCACCCATGTTATGAAGTTTTCCCATGAAAATTTATCCTTGGGTTTTGACTGGTTTTAAGATGACCCAAATCATAGGATTTCCAAAAAAATATTGGAAAAAGTAGAAATTTGACTCAAACCACCCTCACTAAAAATGGAGTGATTTGAATATCACATATACATTGTTGTATTTACCTAAATGATCATACATTATATCATAGTTACCAAATTCAGTGTATCAGAGAAAAAAATATGAAAATTCACTAATTTGATTAGAATAATGAATAGTTTGATGAAATTTGGTTCGGTTCATAGCATAGGTGGTTCAGCGAGTGGAACAAATTAACAAGAAATCCATGCTTCATAATTTACCTCACACATATTTGGAGTAGTACCTACTTGAAAACAGATAAAAAGATGTGGGATCGCGTGCAGGTGGAAGGGAAAAATGAAAAGTAAAGTAATTCGTAGATTTGAAAAAAATATCAAATCACTGATAGAAAGCAAGCATGTTGGTAGACCATCGTTCCTTATTCTAGCTAGAGATGAAACCATTCATATTTTTAAGTTGTTGTTGAAATAGGTCCTATTCAAGTATTTAATAAGGCAGGAATCCATGCCTGGTAACCACAATGTTGAAATGCAAGCAAAGGGATCTAGTCTATCAATTTTTTTCAGTTGTAAGGAATGAATTTCTTTAGGAATTAAGGGAATATTCTTGAGGAAATCTCAATAAGTTCCTCAGTTCTTTAGTCCGTATACTATTTGAGAATAAGATTTTTCAGCTAGGGAGTTAGGAAGCAGGGATGGTGTTAGTTAGGGAGTCAGGAAGTCGAAATGGAATACTAGATAAATAAGTTTTGAAACGATGAATGATTTTGGAGGGAAGAGATGGGTGTGGCTTCTCTTGATGAATTGCACTTCTAAGAGAGGTTACATTATTATAAGTTATTTAAATTTCAAATTAAATGAGTATAAAAATTAAACAAAATTCATAATTAATCTAAGAAAAAAATTATATATATCTAAGTCTTTAAAATGTATACTCACTAATTTTTTTAATTGAAAAATAAATTTAAATTTAAATTTTTATCGTATTAAATCGAATTCAAATTCAAACTTGGTAATATACATTATATTGACATAATCAACTTTGTTCATATCACATCACCCCCACATGTTCTCTTATGTTTACCTAGCAAAGTACTCGTACGTATTTTAGTGATTATACATTCAATTTATTTAGATTTTTTGAGTGATGGTGATGGTAGGTTATATTGACATAGTCAACTTTGTTCAATTTAAATTTAAATTTTTATCGTATTGAATCGAATTCAAATTCAAACTTGGTAATATACATTATATTGACATAATCAACTTTGTTCATATCACATCACCCCCACATGTTCTCTTATGTTTACCTAACAGAGTACTCGTACGTATTTTAGTGATTATACATTCAATTTATTTATATTTTTTGAGTGATGGTGATGGTAGGTTATATTGACATAGTCAACTTTGTTCATAGCATCTGCCTTGTTTTCAATGATATCATTAGGGTTTTTGAGAGCTACGTCTTGATTTTGTTAATTTTCTTCTTTGGCGATCTCAACATTTTAAATCAACCACTTATTGTTCTCTGCCTCAACAACTATATCTTTCATTTTCAGTGACTTTTTTTTTTGGACAAGTACGTGTTGCCTCACATTGGTCTTATTTTCTCGTCAACAGGTGGAATTTCAAATTTTATTTACCTGTCAAATAGAAATTTGATGACGGGTTTTTGTTTTCCATACCCGTCACTTCACTTTTTATTTAAATTTATGAGTGTATAATTATATGTTTAATTTAGTTTTACAAATTTTCATCTAAATTTAAGTTTGTTCAATTATTTTATTATTATATATTAATTTTATTATTATAATTTTTTATCTTATCTAAATTTTAGAAATATAATTTTATGTTAATTTTAGCATTATAAATTTTCATCTAAATTTAAGTTTGTCCAATTATTTTTGTTATTATATGTTAATTTTACTATTATAATTTTTTATCTTTTCTAAATTTTGAAAGAAGGGATTCCTCAATTATTTATAATTTTCTATATTTTTTGGAATGAGGAATTCCTCAATTATTTCACTCTCATGAGAATTTTTTATGCCACTCTATAATAAAATAATTTCACTTTCATGAGAATTTTTTATTCCACTATATAATAAAATGGTTATTTTATTAGGAAAATATTCCAATTTGAAGTAGTCAATTGAACCAATAAATGAAATTTGTTCTTACTAAATGTGGAATGAAATAACATCCAATTTAGTAAATTGTCAAGTCTTTTGTTTTCTATTTTATTATTATTATTAATTTATTATTTATTGGTCATTTATATATAATTATAATGAACTTAATAAGTGATTCATATATAATTATAATGGATTTTCTTTCCAAATCATTGAGGTTGATTGTTTCATAATTTAATTTTTTCAAGGTTTTTTTTTTCTATTTTTTTATTATTATTAATTTATTATTTATTGGTCATTCATATATAATTATAATGACCTTAATAAATGATTAATATATAATTATAATGACTTTCCCTTCCAAATCATTAAGGTTGAATGTTTCAAAATTTATTTGTACAATACATTTTATCTATCTTAATCACATTTTGAACTTAATGCACCATATCCATCAAAATAATTGAGATAGATATACATCTTAATCTTGTAAGAAAAACAATAATATGTAGAAATGAATGTAACATTGTAGTGTAAATAAATTCAATGCACTTTTACTTATCTTAATATGATGCACACTATTGGTAAATACAATACATTTAAATATAAATGGTCGAATAATTTGGAAGTTTCATTTATTTTGAATATAAATATAATATTTTAGGTTTTTACCATTTAATCAGATACAATTGTTGGTGAAATGCAGTTTTTCATTGCTTAAACTTCATTTTTAAATGCATAAATGGATTCAATGCCCTAAAAAATACTTAAAACACTCATATTATAAGTATTTAATAACAAAAATATGCAAATCCAACAATTTCTAGTCAAATCTCAAGTAAACTTGACCAAAAATAATAAAAAAAATGTAGAATGTTTAGACTATACAAATATAAATGATATAATTTACAATTTACATTCATTTTGAATATAAATAATCAAACAATTTGCAAATTACATTCATTTTGATAATATAATGAATGGTCAAATCAATACATTTTAATATTAATAAGTGAACTATTCATAATTTACATAAATTTGTATCCTATATATAACAATGAAAATAATATATCATATGTTTGCCTTCGTTGAAGTGGTATTTTTCGGAGTAGGCTAACTCGGGGGAAAACAAACCCACTTTTCAAGCAAAAAAAAGGGCCTAAATCCGACCAGATTTTTAGGGGTACTCTGAGTTTCGCATGGTTCAAAGTTCCATGCATTTCAAAACCTTACCCCATGGGTTTTGCCCCATTTTAAACCAACCCAAATGCTCAGAAAATCAATTAAAGTTCTTGATTGGCCGAAAATTTTCTCACGCACCGCCGGAGGACCTGCCAGAAAGTTCACTCGGGAGGGAATATTGCTCCCGAGTTAGCCCACTCCGTATTTTTCTACCATGACAATTACAAACCACAATTCCATCACACTTTTAGCTTCCTTTTATTTTTATCCATGATAGTTATATATATACCATATTTTGTTTTTTAATACACTTGTTTAAATGGATAGTTGTTTCAAACAAATGTGTGATTCACTTCATGAGCGAATGCGATAACCATGTATATATAAACCAAAACATAAATGTTATATTAATATGGGGTTTGTAGCATAGATAATAATAGTTACATCAATTGTCTAAATATTTTAGAAAGATAAAATTATGCAAAGCTCATGGACCTTTGTCCTTAGTTATACTCCACATATAGTGGTACTAACCAAAGGATGGTTCTGTTTTATTTTCCGGTCGCCTAAGGATTCAGTTAACATTTTAAGTGATACCTAGTTATGTCGTGGAGGAAGATTAATGTTAAAAAGGTTGTGTGTTGGTTTTGATCCTGTAAAATACTATTTTCAGAGGTGACATGTTATGATTCTTCTGCCCGGTTTACCTCTACAATTTTGGAATCGTGCCGCTTTGGTGGCTATTGGCAATGAGCTTGGGCGATTTTTGCATGTGGAGGAAAATGTTCTTAAGGTTGAAGATAGATGAATGAGTAGAATATTGGTGGAGGTTGACATTCATAAAGGACTCCTGGAAAATCTGGACATTGAATGGTGAGGGAAGAGTCACTGTCAGAAGATAGATTATCTTGGTATACCATTTAGTTGTTCTTTGTGCCGAAAGACATGTCATCTCAGGAAAGATTGTAAGGGTTTGGAGGAGGATGAAGAATCAGATTCCTTAGAGCATAGAAGCAAATTTGAAGGCTTTGATGAAAAGGAAGATAGTCCTACCTGGAACGTTGGGGGGATATCATTTGAGGAAGAGGCATCACATCCTCATGATGGCAAGATTTTTCTTGGTAATTTAAAGGTTTTTTGTCCTTTGTTTTTTCACTCGCTTATTGAACTTGAGAAAGATACTCTGAAAAACTCTAAGTTTTTTTCGTTTACAAGTTCAAAGTATTTAGAAGGGCTTACTATTTCAGGGGGAAATTCCCAGGCTTCTTTGGGGAACGTGAAAGAGTCTTTTGACTCTTTCTCTTCTGATTCATTGAATATTGTTGAGGATCTGGGCCCTTCGGAGCTCTTTCACAGTGTTTTACGACCTAATGTTTATGGTAGAGTGGACTCGGTGAGTGAATCTTTTGATAAGGTTAATGGAGGGGTTGTTTTTGGGGGTGGTTTTGGGTCTATTGATGTTGTCGGGAAGGGGAATATGGATTATATTATTGAAACCATGTTTCCTTCATATAATGATATAGTTCAACAAAAACCTTTTCCAGTTTTCGACAGGTGCTCTAATGTTCCTTGTGGTTTCTCTGTGATGGAATTGAGGGGAGATGGACCTATGGAGTCAATTGTGTCCTTAGCAGTGAGGAAGGGAGTGGTGTTTGAAGGTTTGGGAAAATACTTCTCTCCCATTAGGACAAGAAGTTCAAGAAAGAAGGTGGAAAAAGAGAGTGGTGAATCAAGATGTTCGGGTGTAGTTGTTTATGGTCCTAGTGCTCTTAGAGAAAATAAATCCCTTTCCAGATATAAAAGATGAGAATTTTGTCATTGAACAATGGTGGAGTTCGGGGGGCTCCAAACTCTACTACCCTACAGAGGTTGTTAGAATTAATTTCTCCTGATGTCTTTTTAGTACATGAAACTATGGTGGATGGATAGAAGGATATGGCCATTCTGTCAAGTCTCTTTCCATTTTGGAAAGGTTGTGCAGTGGATTTTATGGGATTATCTGGGGGTTTATATGCCTCTTTGAATCCTCTTAGAGATGATTTTCTTCATTATGTTATCCCTATAGGTATTCTACTGGAGGGTGTGATTCAAGAGGGTAATCAGGCTGTGAAAATTTTGAATTGTTACGGGCCATATGTTGATAGAAATGTTTTCTGGCACTTGGTAGTTGGAAGAGACATTTTAGATGAAAGAAATTTAATTATTGTTGGGGACTTGAACTTTACTGTTTCCTCAATAGAATTTTAGGGTGAGCATGCTCGTCTAGATCCACTGATAGGATTTTTCCATGGATTATTTTAGAATCATGGATTTGTGGGTATTGAGTGGATTTCTTTATCATTGACTTGGCGCAATGGTAGATGTGGAGATAAAGGAGTTTCTAAGATATTGGATTGATTCTATATGGTGGAATATTTGGTTGATTATGCATAGCATTATCGAGCTTGGGTGGTTAATTCATATATCTCATATCTCTCACCTATTGTGTTGGTATTTTAAGAGGGTGTGGAAAATATTAAATATCCGCTCAAATTTAATCATGTTTGGCTTGATGAGCAGGATTTTTTGGAGTTGGTGAAATTTTTTTGGCTTTATTTCAATGAGGTAGAGGAGATGTCTTCTATGATATGTCTTGTTTGGAAGTTAAAATCATTAAAATATGTTGTCATTGAGTGGGAAAGTAAGCATAAAAAGCTTCTCAAGGAAGAATTGGTTAAAATCAAAGATAAATTAGAGGTTTCCTTCAGGGATGTGATTTATGTGGTGTGGTATCATAGTGATTAGTCCCTTATTCACTCTTTAAAAGACAGAAAGATGAAAATTGTTTCAATTAAGGAAGAGTCTTGGAGGAAAAAAATCATTTCATATGGTTTAAGCAGGGTGACAAAAATACAAAAAAAAAATCATAAATTTGTAGAGCACAGAAGGAACAAGAATGCCATCTGTGAGGTGTTGGGTGAAGATGGTTTTATCTTTACAGGTCAATAGGATATTGAGGCGGCTACAATTAGACATTTCAGCTCCTTTTTTGTAGATCCGGGTAATTGTAATATTGTAGATCAGTTGAAGGCAGTGCAGTTGATTCCCAGGCTATTTTCAGAGGATGAAGTGCGGGATATAGGGAGTGATATCAGTTTGTGGGAAATAAATAAGGTACTAGAAGGTTTCTCAAAGGATAAGAGTTTCAGCCTGGATGGGCGGATTGTTGAATTTTTCCTAAAATTTTTTGAGTTGGTTGGGGAATACATTTTGGAGGTTGTAGACGAATCTAGGAGGCAGGGATCTGTGTCAGGTTCTTTAAATTATATGTTTATCACTCTTATCCCAAAGTGTGATAAACCTTTAGGATTCAATGATTATGGAACAATTTATTTATCCAATATCTTCTATAAAATTATTACTAAAATCATTGCTAACGGGTTGTGACCTGTGCTATCAAAGGTGATTTCTATTGAACAATTTGGTTTTCTTCTGGATAGATAGATCCTGGATGCTATGGGGGTGGCGCAAGAATTCCTTCATAGCATAAAGTTAAATAAGATCAAATCTTTGGTACTTAAACTGAATCTTCATAAAGATTATGATTTTATAAATTGGGATTTTCTTTGGTTGGTGTTGCTTCAGACTGGTTTGGGTCTTCATGTTACAAATTGGATTCTCGGACATGTATCATCAACTAATTTTGTTGTCTTGATAAATGGGGGTCCAACATATTTTTTCAAAAGAGTCAGGGGTCTCAGTCAAGGTTTCCCACTTTCATCGTTGTTGTTTATCCTGGTCATGGAAGGGTTAGTTTATTACTAAAGAAAGCACAAGTTGACGGTAGGATTAGAGGCATGAAGGTTTCTAATGTTATCAAGATCATTCATCTATTGTTTGTTGATGATGTGTTGATAATGGCTAAATGTTTGTTGTTGGAATGGAGAGTGATTGGTGAGATTTTTTACCTGTTTTGTTATGTTGTGGGACTTTCCATAAACGCCTAGAAATCCTCCTTTCATTATTATGGTTTGATCTCTTCCAACCTTATTTATTTTAAGTCTTTATTTTCTTATCAGTTTGTGGAGTTGGCAGTTGGTTTTCGGTACCTGGGATTTTATCTCAAGCCAGACAATTACTGTAAAGAGGATTGGAGATGGATCTTAAACAAATTTGATAAGTGTTTAGGGAACTAGTGTTATATGTGGCTCTCATTGGGGGGGAGATATGTCCTTTCCAAATCGGTTTTGGAAAGTTTATCGGTTTATTGGTTGTCATTGTCTTGTATTCCTAAGTTGTTTTTAATCTTGATTAGAAGGAAAATTTTTGTCTTTTTATGGACTGGGAATAGGGAAAAGGAGGGTGTACATATTTTTCGTTGGGAGACGATTGCTCGTCCTAAAATATATGGAGGATGGGGACTGAAGAATATGGATATGTTTGGTCGAACACTGGCTGCTAAAAGTTTATGGAGATGCATGCCAAAAGTTGGATTATGGAACAAGCTAGTGAAAGATAAGTATCTTCATAATTATTATGTAAATGCATGGTTCAGAGGGACTCCTCTAAAATCTTACAGAGTATCGAATTCTTGGCGTTGTCTTTTAAATTCATTTCACATTGTATCATATTGGCTTGCTTGGAAGCCTGGGGATGGTATGCCAATTAGAATTGGAGAGGATTCAATTATTGGGTTGTTATCTTGTTTGAAGCTGTCAGAGAATCTTATTTCCAGGTTATGGGATAGAGGGTTTCATTATATTTTTTAGGTGGTGACTCCTCCAAGGTGAGGTTTGGTTATGTCACAATGGATTTCAGTAGAGGATTTGGGTCTTCATGGCTTTTTAGCAGATGAATGGAAGGTATACATTAGGGCTCTCAACCAGTCTGGTGTTTACCAATCAAACTATTCGGATGAGTTATGTTGGTCATGGAATGTAAATTCAGAAAGGAGGTTACTGCTAAGTAGGCCTATGAAACCTTATCATTCCATTCTTTGAAGTGTTCTCTGAAGTGGTGGCACAGGGTGCTTGGGATTGGAATATTCCAACCAAACTTAAATTGTTCAGTTGGATCCTTTTAGAGAATAAGGTAATAACCCGAGACAATTTGCAGAAGAAGGGTGGCATGGGTCCTAGTATTTGTATGTTATGCTTTTACGAAGGAAAATATATCTATAATTTAATGGTTCAGTGTCATTTTTCTCAGCTGGTTTGGAAGGAGGTGTTATCATATCTTAAATTGAGTTTCGATTGGAATTTGCAGCAGCTGAATGTTTGCTTCAAATTTTGGATGCTTTGTTTTCCTTGGTTTAAAGTGTTGTCATGTTTTATTTGCTGGCAATTGTGGTTACATAGGAATGCAGTGATTTTTGAGGGAGTCAAGTTCTTTGATAGATTTTTTTACTTTCGGGTGTTAGCTATGCTTGAGAAATTTCAGGTTGTTAATATCTCCAAAACAAGACTTATAAGACCACATGCATTAGCGATGGATATACCTATTGGATGGTTTGATGGAGTGTCTCAGCGCGAGAATTCGAAGTGTGGATATGGTGGGTGATTAAAATAAATGGGTTGATCAGTTACAAGTGGAGGTTCAACCATGGTACTGACACGAATACTCGCAGAAAATTGTTGGGAGTTTGGGTTCTTCTATTGATGGCGATCAAATTGCACATTTATCATTTGCAGGCCATGGGGAATCCAAATATCGTCATTGATTGGTTGAATCATCAAGGTGACATTTAGGTGACATGTTTTCACTTTTGGAAGGAACAAATTCATAACCTGATTTTGGAATTTTCTTATATCAATTTCAGCCATATATATAGAGAATTCAATCAGGATGCGGTTATGATGTCAAAGAAGGCGCTGGATACTATGGAAGGAAAAATTTTCTATTATAAGATAATGGAAGATGCCTTGGGTCATGGAAGGTGCCTTTGGTCCTAAAAGGCACTTAGACATCTTCGAATATTTTTTTTATTTTTCGTTTGGTGTTTAGATGTTGTTCATGCTTTTGGTGCATGTAAGTTGTAAGGTGACAGTAATTTAGGGGATTGCTTGATATTGTTAGGACGTTGTTGAATTTGATTGCCATTATGTACTGAAGGTAATTTTTTATATTTATTATAATATAAAGAACATTTTTCTTGGTGAATTTTTTTTTAAATTAGACTATGCTTATAAAATAAAGAGAAATTATGTATGTTATGTGGAAAGGAAGAAGAACTTGAAACTTTAAATATTGGGGATCCACGACTTGAGCAGAATGGAACAATGCTAAAATTTTACATTCAATTTAAACATTTGTACCTATTTGAACATTTGTTGGTGAAGAGTTTCTAAAGTGCTAATTTCAAATAGGAAAGATAATTTCTAGTTAATTTTATATGATTTTTTTTATGAGACTAAAATTAACAGACTATTAATTTATGTGAACGTAATTAAAGGGTACTATTGAAGAGATTGTAAGACTCACAATATTCATTAAGATAGTAAACTCGACAACTTGACTCTAGGCAACCTCCTATTTATAATTCACAACAATTAATCATTCAAACTAACCAACCAAACTAATTAAAATGAATTTATGCTAGTTTTTTAATTATTTTGAACAATTCATAAGTAAAATTTTACTGAATGTACAATCAATTTTAATCATTTACCTACTTTTACATCATTAAAAATACAACATTATCAATGAATGTTCTGTATGAAAAGATGTGTGGATTTGGAATACCTAAAATATTAACTTAGAAACATATGTTATCTTGTGGATATTTTGCAGCCTCTAAACTTGGGGATGAAGAGGGAATAAGTTTTTTGTATAAAAAGTGGTTGATGTAAGAGAGGTTAACAAACAATCATATGTAGGTGATTATACATCATAATCAACTTTCAAATAACAACCATTCGTAGCTAAGTGATTATACATCATAATCAACTTTCAAATAACAACCATTCATAGCTAAGTGATTATACATCATAATCAACTTTCAAATAACAACCATTCGTAGCTAAGTGATTATACATCCTATTAACACAGTCAAATTTATTCATATCACATTAGCTCTTATGTTTGTTGACGTGGGATAAGAGGCATTCATACCACCTCGTTTATTTGGTTAAAATTGGTCTTAAATATCATAGTAACTATGAAAGAAGTGAGAGTTTCATCTGTTTTATGAACTTTTCCCATGAAACTTTATCCTTGGGTTTTGGTTTATTTTAAGATGATCTAAATCATAGGATTTCCAAAAAAATATTGGAAAAAGTAGAACTTTGACTCAAACCACCCTCACTGAAAATGGAGTGATTTGAATATCACATATACAATGTTGTATTTACCCAAATGATCATACATTATATCATATTTACCAAATTCAGTTGTATCAGAGAAAAAAATATGAAAATTTGCTAATTTGATTAGAATAATGAATAGTTTGATGAAATTTGGTTCGGTTCGTAGCATAGGTGGTTCAACGAGTGGCATAAATTAACAAGAAATCCATGATTCATAATTTACCCCACACATATTTGGAGTAGTACCTTCTTGAAAACAGATAAAAAGATGTGAGATTGTGTGCAGGCGAAAGGCAAAAATGAAAAGTAAAGTAATTCATAGATTTGAAAAAAATCTCAAATCATTGATAGAAAGCAAGCATGTTGGCAGTGCGTCATTCCTTTTTCTAGATGAAACCATTCATATTTTTAAGATGTTATTGAAATAGGCCCTAGTCAAGTATTCAGTAAGGCAGGAAGCCAGACTCAAGCACCACAATGTTGAAATGCAAGCAAAGAGATCTATTCTATCACTTTTTTTTTCAGTTGTAAGGAATGAATTTCTTTAGGAATGAAGGCAATATTCTTGAGGGAATCTCAGTAAGTTCTTTAGTCCTTTAGTCCCTATACTCTCCGAGAAGAAGATTTGTCAGCTAGGGAGTTAGGAATCATGGATGGTGTTAGTTAGGGAGTCAAGAAGTCGAGATGGAGTACTAGATAAATAAGTTTTGAAACGATGAATGATTTTGGAGGGAAGAGATGGTTGTGGCTTCTCTTGATGAATTTCACTTCTAAGAGAGGTTACATTATTATAATTTATTTAAATTTCAAACTGAATGAGTATAAAAATTAAACAAAATGCATAATTAATCTAAGAAAAAAAGTATATATATCTAAGTCTTTAAAATGTATACTCACTAATTTTTTTTAATTAAAAATTAATTTTTTATTCAAACTTTTATCCTATTGAATCGAATTCAAATTCAAACTTGGTAATATACATTATATTTACATAATCAACTTTGTTCATATCACATCACCCCACTTTGTTGATCTGTTTTATGACCTTTTCCCATGAAACTTTATCCTTGGGTTTTGGTTTATTTTAAGATGACCCAAATCATAGGATTTCCAAAAAAATATTGGAAAAAGTAGAACTTTGACTCAAACCACCCTCACCGAAAATGGAGTGATTTGAATATCACATATACAATGTTGTATTTACCTAAATGATCATACATTATATCATATTTACCAAATTCAACTGTATCAGAGAAAAAAATATGAAAATTCTCTAATTTGATTAGAATAATGAATAGTTTGATGAAATTTGGTTCGGTTCGTAGCATAGGTGGTTCAACAATTGGAAAAAATTAACAAGAAATCCATTATTCATAATTTACCCCACATATATTTGGAGTAGTACCTTCCTGAAAACAGATAAAAAGATGTGGGATCGCATGGAGGTGGAAGGGAAAAATGAAAACTAAAGTAATTCGTAGATTTGAAAAAAATCTCAAATCATTGATAGAAAGAAAGCATGTTGGTAGGGCGTCGTTCCTTCTTCTAGCTGAAACCATTCGTATTTTTAATTTTTTGTTGAAATAGGTCCTAGTCAAGTATTCAATAAGGCAGGAAGACAGACTCAAGCACCACAATGTTGAAATGCAAGCAAAGCGATCTATTCTATCACTTTTTTTTTCGGTTGTAAGGAATGAATTTCTTTAGGAATGAATGAATATTCTTGAGGGAATCTCAGTAAGTTCTTCAGTCCTTTAGTCCCTATACTCTTCGAGAAGAAGATTTGTCAGCTAGGGAGTTAGGAAGCATGGATGGTTTTAGTTAGGGAGTCAAGAAGTCGAGATGGAGTACTAGATAAATAAGTTTTGAAATGATGAATGATTTTGGAGGGAAGATATGGGCGTGGCTTCTCTTGATGAACTTCACTTCTAAGAGAGGTTACATTATTATAAGTTATTTAAATTTTAAACTGAATGAGTATAAAAATTAAACAAAATGCATAATTAATCAAAGAAAAAAAGTATATATATCTAAGTCTTTAAAATGTATACTCACTAATTTGTTTTAATTAAAAAATAATTTTTTATTCAAACTTTTATCCTATTGAATCGAATTCAAATTCAAACTTGGTAATATACATTATATTTGCATAATCAACTTTGTTCATATCACAACACCCCACATGATCTCTTGTGCTTACCTAGCAAAGTACTCGTACTTATTTTAATGATTATACATTCAATTTATTTAGATAATTTGAGTGATTGTACATTATCTTGACATAGTCAACCTTGTTCATAGCATATGCCTTGTTTGCAACGATATCATTAGTGTTTTTGAGAGCTACATCTTGATTTTGCTAATTTTCTTCTTTGGCGATCTCAATCTTTCATTTTCAGTGACTCTTTTTTTGGACAACTATGTGTTGCCTCACATTGGTCTTATTTCCTCATCAACATGTGGAATTTCAAATTTTCTTTACTTGTCAAATATAAATTTGATGACGGTTTTTTATTTTCCATGTCGTCACTTCACTTTTTATTTAAATTTATGTCGTCACTGTACTTTTTATTTAAATTTATGAGTATTACAAATTTTCATCTAAATTTAAGTTTTTCCAACTATTTTACTATTATATGTTAATTTTACTATTATAATTTTTTATCTTTTCTAAATTTTGGAAATACAATTTTATGTTAATTTTAGCATTACAAATTTTCATCTAAATTTAAGTTTGTCCAATTTTTTTGTTATTATATGTTAATTTTACTATTATATTTTTGTATCTTTTCTAAATTTTGGAAATACAATTTTCTATACTTAGAAAACAACATAAAAAACATTCATAATTATAAACCTTAAAAACCCTCTAAAAAATATCAACCAATATCTTGACATCCAGTCATGAAGATTAACAAGATGAGGCTAGAGACCATTAAAATGATAGATGAGCCTTGTGGAGCTGAGACGAGCTAACATGGAAATAACATCCTTCCTCATAGGGATGGAAGGAGACGAAGATTTTTGCAACAAACAAGATAGAGGAACAACATTGACATTCCTGGAGACAACCTAACTGAAAGAGATGCGACGAAAAGCAACGGAACTATAGGATGAGCCTTTGAGAAGGCACCCCGACGACACACCAGAGGACTCAGAATGAGAATATCTAAGTTTAGGAATATCTGATTCAGTTTCTATCATGGATTAAAGACTAGTAGTCGAGGAGGAAACAACCCCGAGCATTCCTACAACTGGCTAGGTATAAACCCCAGTCGCAGGAGCCATTTCGCACATGTACAATCTGATTTTTATAAAAACTTATAAAATGGTGTATTTTACTAGTGCAAGGTATCCCTAGTTTTATGTACTACCTCGATTAGGTGTCTTAGCTAACATGGTTCATTGTAACACTAGTTACCCTCATCCATAAATTCAACCTAGATCCCTTTAAAAGATAGTATATAACTAACATTTTCCTTGAATAAGCTACTTGTAGGTTCCATACTCAATTTCTTCCCCTAGGCATTCTATAGGTATTGATCCTCTACCTAGTTATTCTCCACCAAGCTTGGGACACCATCTTGATACTTATGAGAAAATACCAGGTATAACTCCCATTAGGGAGGAAATTTTTCTTAATATCTTCTCTAGATTTAGCTAGTTCCTTGGGAATTCTATCTGATATCTCACTTGATTTACTAACCCCAATATTTGTGATTATGGCTCTAGATTTCTTGGCTTCTGTTGGTGATTTGTAGACTGCCATGGATATTCCACTAAAATAGTTCATCACAAGAAATATTGTATTGTGATGAAATATTGTTATGGATATTCCACTAAATTGAACTAAAGTCTTGTTGACTACTTTTGTTTTCCCATCTATYTGTGGATGGAAATCTATATATCTCTTCAACTCAGTGTCCATATTTTCCCAAAGTGTAGTCCAAAAGGCATTGAGAAATATGGTATCCTTTTATGAGATGATGCTCCTTGGTATTCCAAAGAGAATCCAGACCTATTCAAAGAACATGTTTGTTGTTTCTTTTCCTTTGATGGTCCTTTTACAAGGCATAAGAATGCACATCTTTCTAAACTTATGAACTTGCACAAACAAATAGTGATCTCCCTTGTTGGTTGTTGGCAAGCCACCCACAAAATCCATGGAAATTCTTTCCCAGGTTCAAGTGGGTACAAATAAGGGATGGTATAAACCTTGTTTTCTATTATTGGGCTTGTTTGTACAACAACATACACATCCTCTAATATACAGAGCTACATCTTCTTTCATTTTGACCCAATACACATACCTTTGTAAGTTGACAACTATATTCCTAACATTGGATGTGTGAGCCTCTTTGATAAGATACAATATTTCACCATTAGGGATACATATGGTATCCATCAGGTAGAGAAAACCACTCTAGAGATGATAGTTATCCTTATCATCACCTTCTTCTACATGAATTAGTCCATGTAGCTACTAAAATACCTCTTTAAAGTCTTCATCTTCTATGTATGCCTTTTTATTTGCATCATGGGCAAAATGATCCATGTGTATAAGAGTTCCCAAAGCTGTAATATTGGATGTGGGTGGCCTTGAAAGAATGTCTTCCAACTTATTAGTGTTTCCCTTCTTATAATTGATGACTAGAAGAAATTGCTACAAAAATCCCATCCACTTGTAGTGTCTAGTTTGTTGAATCTTACTTTGGGCCTATAAATACTGTAGTGGTTGGTGATGCATGTGGATAACTGTTTCCTTTCCCATCAGATAGTGATTCCACTTCTTAATAGATTGAACCAGGGAATATAGTTCCTTATCATACATAGGGTAGTTTATGCCTCCCCCATGAAACAATTCAAAATTAAAATGATAGCATACCAGCTTACATCCCTACATCAAGACTACTCCCATATCATATCCACTTGCATCTTTGTCCAATTTGAAAGGCTTCTACAAGTAAATAAATGAAAGGATTGGTGCATCATTGATCTTCCATTTCAGCGCATCGAAATATTTTTGTTGATTCTTTCTCCACTGGAAACTCTTATCACTGGATGTTATGGCATGGAGTGGTTCAGACACAACTAAAAATGATGCTATGAACTTCCATAGGTATTTTTCTTCCCCAACAAAGCTCCCAAATTTAGTGACATTAGTAGGAATTGGCAACTTGAGGATGGCATTCATCTTTGCAAGATATATCTTGAGTTCCCCTCCACCAATCATGTACCCCCAAAAAACTAATGAATTTTGAGTAAACTCACTTTTCTTAAGTTTAACTAGCAGTTGATTCTTTTTCAGAGTCTTTAACATGTGCATGAGATGTGAGATGTTCTCTTCTCGGGTAGATCTATAAACCAATATGTCATCCAAATACACTATTACAAATGAATATAAATAGGGACACAATACATCATTCATCAACCACATAAATGTAGTTGGTGCATTAGATAAATAAAAAAGCATGACCAACCATTCATATAGACCTTGCCTTATATTGAAGGCGGTCTTCTAGGTGTCTTCTTCTTTAACATGTACCTGGTGGTATCCTAATTTGGGATCCAACTTAGTGAAGTATTTTGCATGCTACAATTGATATAATAAATCATCGATCATGGGCAGAGGGTATTAATTCTTGACTATGATCTTATTCAAGGCTCTATAGTTGATACACATTCGCTAAGTCCCATCCTTCTTGGGAAATATGATGATAGGAGACCCACAAGGTAAAGTGCTTGGTTGAATTACTCCTTTCTCTAGCAATTGTTGCAATTTTTTCTTCACTTTTTTTGCTTCCAGAAAAAGACTATCTATATTGCCCAATATTTGGTAATGGGGAGTCAGGAAACAACTATATCTCGTGATCCAATTACCTCTTAGGTGGCAACCTTTTAGGGTCTTGAAACACTCCTTTATATGCCTATAATAACTCCTCCAACTAAAATTTATGCTCTTTAGGAAATCCCTCTAGGGATGCCTTTACTCTTACCAATTCATCACCTAATTGATTCTCTCTTAAGAAAAGAAACACATACTTCTTACTAGAACTGATCAACTTTTTGTCTTGGTTGTTACTTACCAAAGAGATCTTTGAATTACCTTTTTGTGCATTGATGATGTAATATTTTCCATCCTTTATTAGGTGATATTGGTTTTCTCTCTTCGTAAAGATTACATCCCTCATATACATGTAGGGGATTCCAAGCACTACACTACACACGTCAGGTAGTACTACATCTAACTCCACTTCATCTATAAAATTTGAACTCATAAAAAATTTGATCTTACACTATTTTGTGACCTTGAGATATACATCCTTGTTTACCCATTCCAATGGATATGGGATAGAATGAACATGAACTTCCAACCCTAGCTTGTTGACCAAATCAACTACTATGAGGTTGGCTTGTGAAATAGAATCAAATAAAGAATCTACCTTGGAATTTTCGACCTGGATATTAATATCAAAGATTCTTGTAATATCTTTATCTTCCTTTTGATGAAGGCTACTCAGATTCACCTCCTTCTACACTAAGGTGTAGGCAATATTCTCATCCACATTTGAGGTGCTCTCTATCATGACTCTTGAATCTGTGTCTAGTAGGTTCTTCTTCTTGACATCCTTCTTATGATTCTTTGGATTTAGCTCTGGATGTAGCTTCCAACATTTATATTTGATGTGACCATTGATATTACAATGGTTGTAGTGGTTTTTTGAATCCCTGCACTAACATGTAGTAGTTTTCATTTTCTTTTCTTTTCCTTTCCACTTCTTCTTCCCCTCCTTAGAACCATCCTGGTCATATTTCTGTTTAGAAACACTTGGTTATCCTTTCTTATGGCATTTTTTCTCTAGGCATTGTTCTTTCACACAGGCCTCATCAATGGTCCTTGGTTTTAAGAGCATCACTTGCTTTCACAAATGGCTGTGTAGACCCCTCATATACTTAGGAGTATCTAAGTTCTCAGGAGAGATACCCAACATGATTTCCATTATCCTAAACTTTGTGGTGTACTCTTGCACACTCTACCCTTGCCTCTGCATGAAGTGGCACTAATGGATCCACTAGTCCTTTACATCACCCTCTAGCCTAATAGTCTATGTGTGGATTTCCTACTAGGTTAGTGCATGGCCCTCTAGTTTCAACCGGGAAAATAATTTTTTCTACTATCCATCTATATTATGGACACTAAAATACACTTCTAATCATTGCAACCAATGATTCAACTTAACAACATCAATATCACCTTGGTATGACTTGATTTCCACTTTTTCTTCCATTTTAAATAGAGGTTGTGAAGAAGTGATGACACTGGAACTTGGTTGCTCTTTATTGGGTTCTTTTTTCAACTCCTTTTATGGGTGATCACTATCTCCTGGTTTCTCATCTAATCCAATCTTTGAGTTAGATCTGTGAACCTCCTCGAAAGGTTTGTAATTTTTCACCAGAGAAGCCATGAGGAGGGCCATGTTGTGAGAGATATCGATGACTTTCTCTTTCATCCTTGCAAATATCTCTTCTACTGCATTGCAAGGGTTTTTATGAATGGACCCATCCACCATGGTTACAATTCAATGACTTCCTTTTTAAGCCAATTCCTAGATCCTACAAATTTCCAAAAATACCCCAAAGAAAACTACTCTTATACCAATATTACCTATAAAACATTGTGGATATTCCATTGAAACATTTTGTCACAACAAATCTTGTATTATTTTGAAATATTTTATTATTCGGGTTTATTTTCATAGATCTCAAATTTGTTAGCACTAGCTTATTTCTCAAAATTATGAAAATAAATGAAATACGAACATGAAAGAACAAGAAAATTAACACACCATCCACACAAATGAACATAAGATGTGTTATGGGAAACTTGAAATGTGAGAAAACCTAGATAGAAGATGAGACCTATTCTCTGCTCTCTTTTTTTTAGTTATGAAAATGCAAATACAAAGAAATCATCACACTATAAAGTTGCCTATGACATTGTGGCAATTGAAATTCCTTAATATTGGAACCTAGGTATCTTGTTATCTAGTAATTTCCTTGTTGTAAATCAAATTATTTATTTAGCATCTCACAAAGCATAATACAATTGATGGAATAATTAACTCAAATAAATAGTAGAAGCAATACTAGAAACCAAAATATCAAACAAAAGACACAAAGATATTCTGCTCATCAAATAAGATTATCATTCAAATAAATTCAAATCTTACAAGGGCTCCATTATTGCGAAAATGGCCCAATGATAAATAGAGAAAAATTACAACAAAATGTGACTAGTTGATTTGTTTCCCAAACTGCCCAATACTTCTTCATGTGTTGTTGTACGATCATGTATGGCTACAATGCAATCAATACAACCTCTTCTTGTGTTGTATTGCTCTATCCATGCGGCATGTATGATGATACCCACATTGTATACACAATTTGTAGGTTGACACTCATGCTATATTGTGCGACTTGTATGATAATACTTTCACTATACCGTGCGACCTCTATTCTGATATGTGTGTTGTACTGCATGACCTGTATGTTGATACTCACGTTGTACCACAATACTTGTGTTATTCACGACAACCCAATCCTTCTACTATATTCTTTCTATATCTCCTCCTTTGGCCTAGATATCTAGGTGAAAGTCCTTCTCCACCTATCCAATATCTCCTTGAATCATCGTCCTTTGTGATCCAACCCTTGAGAAAAAAGTACTTATTTTCTCTCAAAAGGTATCAAGTGTCTCTTCCTTCACCCTTCCTATGCTTTTATAATATTGAGTTATGACCTAACCCTAATCTCCAAAGTGATTGACAACTCATATTACTTCTCACCTCACTTGAGATCAACAGATAATATTTAATTCACTAATTCTAATAAATTTAGCATTTCATTAAATAAAATCAACTAATTAATAAAATCACTTTACTTTAATAATTCCTTTAATTAAAATAAATTACCAAGGTAGAACGATTTGGACAACTTCCACACATCTAGACACTTAGACTTGTGCGGAACTACTTGTCTAATGCTACAAACATCAACACCCCCTCTTATAAAGGTATGTAATTATTGAAAGCCACCTGGAACTAGTTCTTCTTCCAACCTTGGCATAGTGTCACACACATCATCCTACGCACTGGAATCCATCCAACCCTACTGCTCAGTTTCTCCTTGAACACTAGAAGTCTCAGAATCGATGACGCTACACATTAGTTTCTTGAAGTATGGAAAATTATTTGGAGGAATTCTCTCCCTTTCTATACTCCTAGGATCCTCCTCCTACTCCTAAGCATCCATCAATGTTAGCTCATACCAACTAGGTCTCTTGAAAAAACTAGAAGGGGATAACTCCCTCTTCCCATCTGAAGGTTGACTCCTCACATTGGAAGTTTTTGAACTCTGATCACCCTTCAAAGCCTCCTTCTTCTCGTCCTCTATCAATGACATCAATCCATTATCCAATATCCCCTTGGATCCATCTACAAGCTTACCCAACAATCCATAAAACCTTCCCTCTTTGACTCCAATGCTCACTTATGTGTCAAGGATAGCTCCCTATGGACATATGGGTACTTTCCTTCTCTGAAAAGTAACGAAAAACCCCCCTGTCCTCCATAACTGAGACTAAGAGAAAAATTTTCTTTAGTTCTAGAACGTAAATCACATCTTTGGCCTCTAACAAGCCCCTCGACTCAAGTTTAAACATGATAGTTCCATTCCTCTTCATTGCATACTTGGCATCATCACCAATATGCACATGGGTCCTGAAAGGAGAAGGTGAGATATATATGAAAATATATATATTCAATAATTATTAATTATTATTCAATGTCCATTATTAAGTTTACAATGGTGCATATAAATACATGAAAATGAATATATTCATGTCTTTAGACAATGGAAATGACTTTACATTAATGGTATAATTAATACATTAATGATATAATTAATAATTA
>SNQJ01S0061474.1:10629-41852 GCA_010110895.2 Picea sitchensis | reverse complement strand
TGTGGATGGAAATCTATATATCTCTTCAACTCAGTGTCCATATTTTCCCAAAGTGTAGTCCAAAAGGCATTGAGAAATATGGTATCCTTTTATGAGATGATGCTCCTTGGTATTCCAAAGAGAATCCAGACCTATTCAAAGAACATGTTTGTTGTTTCTTTTCCTTTGATGGTCCTTTTACAAGGCATAAGAATGCACATCTTTCTAAACTTATGAACTTGCACAAACAAATAGTGATCTCCCTTGTTGGTTGTTGGCAAGCCACCCACAAAATCCATGGAAATTCTTTCCCAGGTTCAAGTGGGTACAAATAAGGGATGGTATAAACCTTGTTTTCTATTATTGGGCTTGTTTGTACAACAACATACACATCCTCTAATATACAGAGCTACATCTTCTTTCATTTTGACCCAATACACATACCTTTGTAAGTTGACAACTATATTCCTAACATTGGATGTGTGAGCCTCTTTGATAAGATACAATATTTCACCATTAGGGATACATATGGTATCCATCAGGTAGAGAAAACCACTCTAGAGATGATAGTTATCCTTATCATCACCTTCTTCTACATGAATTAGTCCATGTAGCTACTAAAATACCTCTTTAAAGTCTTCATCTTCTATGTATGCCTTTTTATTTGCATCATGGGCAAAATGATCCATGTGTATAAGAGTTCCCAAAGCTGTAATATTGGATGTGGGTGGCCTTGAAAGAATGTCTTCCAACTTATTAGTGTTTCCCTTCTTATAATTGATGACTAGAAGAAATTGCTACAAAAATCCCATCCACTTGTAGTGTCTAGTTTGTTGAATCTTACTTTGGGCCTATAAATACTGTAGTGGTTGGTGATGCATGTGGATAACTGTTTCCTTTCCCATCAGATAGTGATTCCACTTCTTAATAGATTGAACCAGGGAATATAGTTCCTTATCATACATAGGGTAGTTTATGCCTCCCCCATGAAACAATTCAAAATTAAAATGATAGCATACCAGCTTACATCCCTACATCAAGACTACTCCCATATCATATCCACTTGCATCTTTGTCCAATTTGAAAGGCTTCTACAAGTAAATAAATGAAAGGATTGGTGCATCATTGATCTTCCATTTCAGCGCATCGAAATATTTTTGTTGATTCTTTCTCCACTGGAAACTCTTATCACTGGATGTTATGGCATGGAGTGGTTCAGACACAACTAAAAATGATGCTATGAACTTCCATAGGTATTTTTCTTCCCCAACAAAGCTCCCAAATTTAGTGACATTAGTAGGAATTGGCAACTTGAGGATGGCATTCATCTTTGCAAGATATATCTTGAGTTCCCCTCCACCAATCATGTACCCCCAAAAAACTAATGAATTTTGAGTAAACTCACTTTTCTTAAGTTTAACTAGCAGTTGATTCTTTTTCAGAGTCTTTAACATGTGCATGAGATGTGAGATGTTCTCTTCTCGGGTAGATCTATAAACCAATATGTCATCCAAATACACTATTACAAATGAATATAAATAGGGACACAATACATCATTCATCAACCACATAAATGTAGTTGGTGCATTAGATAAATAAAAAAGCATGACCAACCATTCATATAGACCTTGCCTTATATTGAAGGCGGTCTTCTAGGTGTCTTCTTCTTTAACATGTACCTGGTGGTATCCTAATTTGGGATCCAACTTAGTGAAGTATTTTGCATGCTACAATTGATATAATAAATCATCGATCATGGGCAGAGGGTATTAATTCTTGACTATGATCTTATTCAAGGCTCTATAGTTGATACACATTCGCTAAGTCCCATCCTTCTTGGGAAATATGATGATAGGAGACCCACAAGGTAAAGTGCTTGGTTGAATTACTCCTTTCTCTAGCAATTGTTGCAATTTTTTCTTCACTTTTTTTGCTTCCAGAAAAAGACTATCTATATTGCCCAATATTTGGTAATGGGGAGTCAGGAAACAACTATATCTCGTGATCCAATTACCTCTTAGGTGGCAACCTTTTAGGGTCTTGAAACACTCCTTTATATGCCTATAATAACTCCTCCAACTAAAATTTATGCTCTTTAGGAAATCCCTCTAGGGATGCCTTTACTCTTACCAATTCATCACCTAATTGATTCTCTCTTAAGAAAAGAAACACATACTTCTTACTAGAACTGATCAACTTTTTGTCTTGGTTGTTACTTACCAAAGAGATCTTTGAATTACCTTTTTGTGCATTGATGATGTAATATTTTCCATCCTTTATTAGGTGATATTGGTTTTCTCTCTTCGTAAAGATTACATCCCTCATATACATGTAGGGGATTCCAAGCACTACACTACACACGTCAGGTAGTACTACATCTAACTCCACTTCATCTATAAAATTTGAACTCATAAAAAATTTGATCTTACACTATTTTGTGACCTTGAGATATACATCCTTGTTTACCCATTCCAATGGATATGGGATAGAATGAACATGAACTTCCAACCCTAGCTTGTTGACCAAATCAACTACTATGAGGTTGGCTTGTGAAATAGAATCAAATAAAGAATCTACCTTGGAATTTTCGACCTGGATATTAATATCAAAGATTCTTGTAATATCTTTATCTTCCTTTTGATGAAGGCTACTCAGATTCACCTCCTTCTACACTAAGGTGTAGGCAATATTCTCATCCACATTTGAGGTGCTCTCTATCATGACTCTTGAATCTGTGTCTAGTAGGTTCTTCTTCTTGACATCCTTCTTATGATTCTTTGGATTTAGCTCTGGATGTAGCTTCCAACATTTATATTTGATGTGACCATTGATATTACAATGGTTGTAGTGGTTTTTTGAATCCCTGCACTAACATGTAGTAGTTTTCATTTTCTTTTCTTTTCCTTTCCACTTCTTCTTCCCCTCCTTAGAACCATCCTGGTCATATTTCTGTTTAGAAACACTTGGTTATCCTTTCTTATGGCATTTTTTCTCTAGGCATTGTTCTTTCACACAGGCCTCATCAATGGTCCTTGGTTTTAAGAGCATCACTTGCTTTCACAAATGGCTGTGTAGACCCCTCATATACTTAGGAGTATCTAAGTTCTCAGGAGAGATACCCAACATGATTTCCATTATCCTAAACTTTGTGGTGTACTCTTGCACACTCTACCCTTGCCTCTGCATGAAGTGGCACTAATGGATCCACTAGTCCTTTACATCACCCTCTAGCCTAATAGTCTATGTGTGGATTTCCTACTAGGTTAGTGCATGGCCCTCTAGTTTCAACCGGGAAAATAATTTTTTCTACTATCCATCTATATTATGGACACTAAAATACACTTCTAATCATTGCAACCAATGATTCAACTTAACAACATCAATATCACCTTGGTATGACTTGATTTCCACTTTTTCTTCCATTTTAAATAGAGGTTGTGAAGAAGTGATGACACTGGAACTTGGTTGCTCTTTATTGGGTTCTTTTTTCAACTCCTTTTATGGGTGATCACTATCTCCTGGTTTCTCATCTAATCCAATCTTTGAGTTAGATCTGTGAACCTCCTCGAAAGGTTTGTAATTTTTCACCAGAGAAGCCATGAGGAGGGCCATGTTGTGAGAGATATCGATGACTTTCTCTTTCATCCTTGCAAATATCTCTTCTACTGCATTGCAAGGGTTTTTATGAATGGACCCATCCACCATGGTTACAATTCAATGACTTCCTTTTTAAGCCAATTCCTAGATCCTACAAATTTCCAAAAATACCCCAAAGAAAACTACTCTTATACCAATATTACCTATAAAACATTGTGGATATTCCATTGAAACATTTTGTCACAACAAATCTTGTATTATTTTGAAATATTTTATTATTCGGGTTTATTTTCATAGATCTCAAATTTGTTAGCACTAGCTTATTTCTCAAAATTATGAAAATAAATGAAATACGAACATGAAAGAACAAGAAAATTAACACACCATCCACACAAATGAACATAAGATGTGTTATGGGAAACTTGAAATGTGAGAAAACCTAGATAGAAGATGAGACCTATTCTCTGCTCTCTTTTTTTTAGTTATGAAAATGCAAATACAAAGAAATCATCACACTATAAAGTTGCCTATGACATTGTGGCAATTGAAATTCCTTAATATTGGAACCTAGGTATCTTGTTATCTAGTAATTTCCTTGTTGTAAATCAAATTATTTATTTAGCATCTCACAAAGCATAATACAATTGATGGAATAATTAACTCAAATAAATAGTAGAAGCAATACTAGAAACCAAAATATCAAACAAAAGACACAAAGATATTCTGCTCATCAAATAAGATTATCATTCAAATAAATTCAAATCTTACAAGGGCTCCATTATTGCGAAAATGGCCCAATGATAAATAGAGAAAAATTACAACAAAATGTGACTAGTTGATTTGTTTCCCAAACTGCCCAATACTTCTTCATGTGTTGTTGTACGATCATGTATGGCTACAATGCAATCAATACAACCTCTTCTTGTGTTGTATTGCTCTATCCATGCGGCATGTATGATGATACCCACATTGTATACACAATTTGTAGGTTGACACTCATGCTATATTGTGCGACTTGTATGATAATACTTTCACTATACCGTGCGACCTCTATTCTGATATGTGTGTTGTACTGCATGACCTGTATGTTGATACTCACGTTGTACCACAATACTTGTGTTATTCACGACAACCCAATCCTTCTACTATATTCTTTCTATATCTCCTCCTTTGGCCTAGATATCTAGGTGAAAGTCCTTCTCCACCTATCCAATATCTCCTTGAATCATCGTCCTTTGTGATCCAACCCTTGAGAAAAAAGTACTTATTTTCTCTCAAAAGGTATCAAGTGTCTCTTCCTTCACCCTTCCTATGCTTTTATAATATTGAGTTATGACCTAACCCTAATCTCCAAAGTGATTGACAACTCATATTACTTCTCACCTCACTTGAGATCAACAGATAATATTTAATTCACTAATTCTAATAAATTTAGCATTTCATTAAATAAAATCAACTAATTAATAAAATCACTTTACTTTAATAATTCCTTTAATTAAAATAAATTACCAAGGTAGAACGATTTGGACAACTTCCACACATCTAGACACTTAGACTTGTGCGGAACTACTTGTCTAATGCTACAAACATCAACACCCCCTCTTATAAAGGTATGTAATTATTGAAAGCCACCTGGAACTAGTTCTTCTTCCAACCTTGGCATAGTGTCACACACATCATCCTACGCACTGGAATCCATCCAACCCTACTGCTCAGTTTCTCCTTGAACACTAGAAGTCTCAGAATCGATGACGCTACACATTAGTTTCTTGAAGTATGGAAAATTATTTGGAGGAATTCTCTCCCTTTCTATACTCCTAGGATCCTCCTCCTACTCCTAAGCATCCATCAATGTTAGCTCATACCAACTAGGTCTCTTGAAAAAACTAGAAGGGGATAACTCCCTCTTCCCATCTGAAGGTTGACTCCTCACATTGGAAGTTTTTGAACTCTGATCACCCTTCAAAGCCTCCTTCTTCTCGTCCTCTATCAATGACATCAATCCATTATCCAATATCCCCTTGGATCCATCTACAAGCTTACCCAACAATCCATAAAACCTTCCCTCTTTGACTCCAATGCTCACTTATGTGTCAAGGATAGCTCCCTATGGACATATGGGTACTTTCCTTCTCTGAAAAGTAACGAAAAACCCCCCTGTCCTCCATAACTGAGACTAAGAGAAAAATTTTCTTTAGTTCTAGAACGTAAATCACATCTTTGGCCTCTAACAAGCCCCTCGACTCAAGTTTAAACATGATAGTTCCATTCCTCTTCATTGCATACTTGGCATCATCACCAATATGCACATGGGTCCTGAAAGGAGAAGGTGAGATATATATGAAAATATATATATTCAATAATTATTAATTATTATTCAATGTCCATTATTAAGTTTACAATGGTGCATATAAATACATGAAAATGAATATATTCATGTCTTTAGACAATGGAAATGACTTTACATTAATGGTATAATTAATACATTAATGATATAATTAATAATTAGTAGAATTTGTAATATACAATAAGGTATATTGCAAGTCACCCCTTCTTGAAAAACTTCATCCTCAAATCATAGGTAAAGACTAATGATTGGATCTAAACTTGGTTTTTGAAGCCAAAATCATGCAGAACCACTGTGTAGAATTCACTTCTTAGTTGTTTGAGAACTTTGTCTCTATTTTGTTGTTCAATTGCAATGATAATCCTTTTCAACACTCCATAACCCTTTAAGATAATTGACTTTATCAACTTTCCAAGAGGTAGCTTCTCATCATTATAACCAATCTGCATCATTTGTTGTTTCATCATATTCACATTGCATATGAGAGAGATAAATTGTGCTAGATGATTGTCCAAATTACTTTATTGAGGTTGATGCTTAAAAATGGATTCAATTTCCTTCTTTTCAATTTGTTATTTCTTACTTGATTTATCTCCCTCATAATCCATTTCTAACCAAGTATAATTTTTTGGGTAAGGAATGAAAGTGCATCTATTGCACCATTGGGTCTTGGTTTTTTCAAAGAAATTTAATTCAAATTATGAAATTGCTCCATCATGTGACAAAAAAGGACCACATAGATTATATTTACCCTTAACACCAACTCTTCCCCAATGGTTGTATACGATATATTTTCCTCCAGTGTCAGCTTCTAATGATTGAATGGCATAAATCTTGTTGTTATTTTCACCAACATTTGTCTGATTCATCATGGCATCAAATATATTATCCCCTATATGCAAAACATGATAATAGGTCTTTATGTCATCTGGAATCCACTTGTCTAAGATCAAATTTCCCTTCTTAGTTGCCAGAACAATATTTTTCTCTGAACTTTTGTCAGTTCCTCTATCTCACTCATTATGTTCGTCTACTTTGACATCAATTGAACTATCCTTCGGCGTTGTGCCAATATTTTCAACAAGAACCTTTTTAGTTCCAGAAGTTGAAAGTCCATGAGTAGAAATCTCTTTCCGTAACCCATCATTGATATCTATGTATTTTTTTCTATTGCAAGAATCTATCTCATTATCATCTTTGACTGTAGATATTTTCTTTGATCTTGACTAGTTTCTCATTTCACCAACCACTAAATTTGTATTTTTAATATCATCTTTACATTTTTGTGTATCTTTGTCTCCATGCTTGGTCAAGGGAATGTTGCTTCTTTCCCTATTCATTGTTGAGTCTATATTGTCATTAGATATGTTTCCATTCTTTGACTTCATTTTATCCATAATAGATAAATTGTTCTTCTGTCCAGAAGCATCAAGTTCACACTTAGAAAGCTCATTACGAAGTTATTTCACTTTGAGAGTATGTGCCATCGTCACCTAATCATATTTTTTGAAATTATTTCTATCTTTTTCATCTTCTTCGAGGGATTTCTTATTTGGTGGCTTGTGCCTTTTCTCTCCACCCGCTACTGAATTCATATTATCTTAGTCGATGGAATGCTTCTTACTGTTATTTTACTCTCTCCTCTTATCCACTTCCATGTTTGACATCTTAATATGGAGATCGTTTCCAGCCTTTGAGTTCAGTTCATCCATAGTAGCAACATTAAGTTGGTCTGCCAGGTCAGGATTTTGTCCAATCGTATCAATCCCACACTTGGTTATCTCATCTCGAATCTCTTGCACTTTGGGTTTATATGGTTGATTGGGTTCCATCAATGACACTTCAAATTTCTTTGAAGGAGAGTCATGCATTGTATTGCACCTGGATTTGATTATACAGTCCCATGTTGAATTGGTATTAGGGTTATGAAGCTTGTCAATTGCGTTCATGAAGCTTGTCTCAAGTTTCTCATGGGTTTTTTCTTTTTTTGGAAAAATGTTGATGAGCGAAGAGCATGCAGGGGAAGAAACAAGCCTCATATCCATACAACTTGTTACACCATTTGTATCATGAAGACGAGAATCTGGATCACCACAGTGAGCGCAAGAGGATCTATTATAGCTATATAGACATGATGAGTGCAATTTGGGGGAGATTTGAGTCTTGTATTGATGTTGGGATATGGCCTCATGAGGGGTACTACTACTCACAAGCTAAATTTCATGATGTTGGCATTCTTGTGGAAAACCCAACTCATCCCAATGTTTCTCAATTGATGATATTGATGCAGTGAACCCTGATTTGTTGCCTCTGAAAATGCGCATATCATCTACCTCAAGCTCGACTTCAATGGATTCACCATAAGAGCTTTGATAAGACCTAATTGTACTTAGTTTATTTGGGTCATTGATCAAACTCCATTGAGGATCACATCACTAAATTGCTTGTGGGGCAATATTGTAACGCCATGAATATTGTAGGATTCTTAAATGGTGATCTATCTTGCAATATTCTCATTGTATTGGAGACCCTGCAATTGAATCCATGTAACCTTTATATTGCATTGGTAGGGTTGTTGTCCTAGCCTTTTGTTACTGTTGAGGAATACCAAATTTTGGAAAATTAGTAACATGACTTGTTGGTGGAGTTCAGGGGGAATACATTGTGTTTAAATTGGACCAACAATATATATTATGAAATGCTTCATTCAATTTTTCAATTTTGGCATCCAATGAAGCATTTATTGCAATAGTTACTTGACTTACAAGGCCCACACAAAATTCTTTAAGACCTCCGCTTAATTCCGGCATGGAGGGAGCTTTGGAAGCATTGGTAAATGAAGAAGACGTAGTGTCGAGGCCTATCCTAGCTCTGATACCAGTTGAAGGTAGAAGGTGAGATATATGTGAAAATATATATATTCAATATTTATTAATTATTATTCAATGTCCATTAAGTTTACAACAATCTGTATAAATACAAGAAATGAATAATATAGTCACATCTAAATACAGGTCCCTGATTCCTCTATTAGACTGTTGAATATATCCCGTGATTCTATCATATGATGAGAAGCACCACTTTCCAAGTACCAATCATTCCTTGAGTTGGTGCTCATAGAGAGGCAGGAGACCAGTGAGAATTCCTTTTCAAACTTTGTTTCAAAGTCATCTAGTTGTGTCTTTGTTGATGTTGTTTTCTACATCTTCCCTTGTCCTTTCTTCTTTGGATACTGTGATACATAGTTCCCATACATATGGAACGTGAAACACTTGATTTTACTCTAGTCCTTATTGCCTGGATCTAAGGTTGGATCCTCATTGTCACCCTTCTTGTTAGAACCCTTTTCTTTTGATCTAAGGTTGGATCCTCATTGTCACCCTTCTTGTCAGAACCCTTTCCTTTCCTTTCTTGTCTTTTTTGTGTTTCCTACTTAAGACTCCTACCAAGTCTCTTCCTGATGTAATAATCCCAAATCCTATGCCAATATCGGAGTTTTTCCTAGGCAACAACCCCTTGATACAGTATATATATATATATATATATATATATATATATATATATATATATATATATATATATATATATATATATATATATAAATTGTTATTCAATGTCCATTAAGTTTACAACAACATGTATAAATACACACAAATGAATAATATAGTCATGTATTTAGACAATGGACATGACTTTATATTAATGGTATAACTATTAATTAATGGACTTTGTAATATACAATAAGGTATATTATAGGTTTTTATCGGACAAATCGGTAAGTGTAATGACAAACTAATTTCCTACTCAACACCTCGAACTAGAACAAAACAAGACATAATATAAACTTCACCTAAGTTTGTAATCATCAAGCATACTACAATCCAACAAGAGATAAATGATTATACCTTTTAAATGTCGCTTGTCCTTGCTAGTGTCATCCCCTCTCCATTTCAATCCTTATGGATGTTGAAATCCATAAAAGATACAAGACAACGGAGAAAGCAACAACATATGCTCAACAAAACCCCATGTATGTGATCAAGGAGTCATAACAAATAAGACCAATTCCCATGGGGAAAGAAATATATCACTATATTAAAGATGTGAAAAGGAGAATACAACCAATGCCTCCTAATGTTGTAAGGTCCCTTCCAACGCCTTCCTTTACTTCCCACACACCCTAATTCAGAGATTCTAATATCAACAATCTATCTCTACAAAGCAAAGCTCAAAGCCAATAGACAAGATCCAAAAACTCCAAGCTACAAAACTCAAGAACTTTCGAACCTTTCCAATCCAACTTTCCCCATGAGAAATATTATTCTCCTTTATAGGATGAAAAGGATAGGGTTAGAGGTTATGATGATCCCATGAGATCAAAGATGCGACTAAGATCCAAACCGAATGTAGGTTACCTCACCTCGTTTCTATTCTAGAACTTTCGAAATTCCTCTTTTCCTTGTACAAAAATCGCTGCACCCCTTTAACACCGAAAACTCCATGACAACGTCAGGACACCGCGGGTGGAACTCGAATGATCCTCGATCATCACACCCTTAACACTAAGCAAGGTGTGACGATCCCTTTTTATAAGGTTTTTACAAAGGAAAATATAATTTTCATCTTTCTGGGAAAATGTGTCTTCATTGTTCTTCAGGGATTCAGGCCATTAATCCTTCTAAAGACAAAGGATAGGTGTACATAATTAACGGTCATAGGGGTGATGAAAATAAGTTGTAACAATAATCCCCCCAAAGTATGAATTTAGAACAGAGTGATAGCTGAAATACGTTGTCGAGTGTGTGTAGGGAACAAGGAACACGTCAGTCAAAAACCTGCCAATAAACAAGGAAATACAATACAATAATATATCATCACTGAGGTAGGCATTCCCATACTCAAAATACAAATGACTCAAAGAATAAATGGTGACATGCAAAGATCTATGTCAAGTAAGACAGGTCATGGCCACCAAACATACACTGTGGATCCATGCCAATATGACTCAAATCTGAACATAGCCACCAAAAATACACCGCGGATCTATGTGTTAAAGACTCAAATATGAAACACGACATACACAGTGGATCTATGAAATAGTACAATATTAATATACTCCAACGCAACATGAATCTATTAGAAAAGATCCAGGGTCTTCATCTCCACCACTCAATAGTACGAATCTAACCATGTGAATACATGTGTTGAAGTCGAACATGGTATAAACCACTTGATTACTGGTCATTAATGAATACTGTTAACAAGTGCGAGGTAAATCACCATTAATGTCAATGAATCCAAAGGTACACTAGTACAATCCAACGGTTACGAATTTGTGAGCTGAAGTCGAACACTCGATGGAATCTCCCGACCAGGGGTCAATAATGAAAACCCACTGTCAAAAGTGAGGAAACCTGCCATTGAGGCATGCAAGTTCCAAGGTACCAATTAGTTTCTAATTCTAATTGGATAATGATTTGAATTCAACAGGAAAAGACTCATCACAGGAGGGTCTTAATGTATCCCCCATCAATGACACGAAACAGGTAACAAGATTTGAAGTAGATCAGAGTAACAAATGATTTTAGACTGACTCAAGGAGGGCCGATGCAATAGAAGGTTTAAGGACTGCAGAAATGGCTGACACAATAGAAGAATTTCCAGGTTGAACTTCTCTTTGAACATATTGATGACATGACAAATGTCTCAGAAACACTGACTCAACAACAAGGATCACAGACCAATTTGTAATCTTAGAAAGGAGTATGATCAAGAGACAAGTGGATTTTCCAACCTAGACACAAAGCGAGTGAAAGGGTGTCATGTTCAAAATCAACTCTTCCATAGAATACAAGTTTAGACACATTTCTTTCGCAATTCCACCCTCCCACCATTTCTGGAGAGTACCTCTTTATTTTTACACAAGATTGAGGAGGATAACATATGCTTGAACTGTAAGCTCATCCTTTGGATGAGCCCTTTGGAGTATATTTCATGAACCCTATGAAGGAGTGGTTTAGTTCTGTATGGGCCTTTCGATGTTTGTTTTACGAGTTCAAAGAAAGTAAACTCAGTGGTTTTTCATATTTAGAGAGTCTGAAAAATACTTAAAGGAAACTCCAAAATGTCCTTTTTCGTAAAGTAGTCTCATGAGATCGAAAAATAGATAACTACTGCTCAACATACATTTTCGTTAAATAATTTAACGAGCGTGAAAATAATAATATCGCTCGACCATCTTTTCATGTTTAGAGAGTCTAAAAAGAGCTTAAAGAGGACTCCAAGGGGTTCATTTTTCATATAACCTTTACAAGTCTGAAAAAGTGATAAAAGTATACTCGGTTACATTCTCATTGATTTACGAGCAAGATAAAGAACAAAGAGTAATATCGGGATTGTTTTCATTTTTACACAAGCTTAAAACAAAACAAAAGTATGCTTTAGATAGATTTTATTTTTACACAAGATTAAAACTAAAAAAAAACTATTCTTGGACCTGATTTCATTTTTACACAAGATTGAACCAGAGGAAACTATGCTTGAGGTAGGTGGTTTCATTTTTACACAATCTTGAACCAGAGAAAACTATACTCGTGACTTCCCAAGGCATTATCCAGGGATGGCAGGGATGGTTGGTACTTTTTCCCCAACTTAAGAAGCTAGTGGCTTAATCTCCAGCATAAAGTCAAGAGGCTACAAGAAAATTCCCCCCAAGATTCATTTCGTCCAACTGCAAAGGAGAATGAAATGAAGCTTCAAATACTAGACAAAGGACTTGACTGAAATAGAGAGGGGGGAAAATATGTTTCATTTTTTAATGAGCTTGACACAGGAATAGGAACTATTCTCAAGAATCCAAGTTCAATCCCCAGACCTATGTTTCAATTTTTAACGAGCTTTAAATCAGAAAACTATGCTCAAATATGGTTTCATTTTTTAATGAGCTTGAAATAAAAAAACCATGCTCAAAGATTATCTTCTTGATCATGGCTTCCAAGAGGAAATTTCTCTGGAAGGACACCATGTTAAGGGGAAAAAATCGGTCATGGCCTCCAAGAGATCTTCACTCAATGGAAGAAACACACTCTGGAAGGAACATATGTCGAGGGACGTGATTGGGTTAAGGAGATCAGGCTCCAATAGACATACTGAAGACATGACGATGTCAACTACCGGATCCAAGTCATAAGAGATTGAGCTTACAGTGAGAGGCTCATCTTTATCGACAGCTAAAGGCATGGGAGACAATGCCACATAATTGACTTGTCACAGGGATGATACCAACTGCATATAGGAACTGTTTAGAGAGGTCATTGGGTTGGTAATCAAGTCAGGACCAATGAATGAAAGTTTATCAATAGCCACAATTCTTCTATCGTGAGGGAAATATATCACACGAAAAAGAGTGGACACAATATATTTCATGGCATAGACATAATCTCTCCCAAGGAGTAAATCGAAATACAAGGGGTCCTGGACTACCATAACATCAATAAAGATAGTTTTCCCTCCCAAAGTTACAGGAAACTAAGGAAGGAATCCTAAAGGGTGACTAGTTCTTTTGTTAAAAGCTAACAGATTCTGGGTAACCGACACAAGTTGAGGACACCCCAAATATTTCCAAGCAATAGAGGACAAGATACTAAATAATTCACCTTCGTCTATCAACATCTGAGGAACATCCCGACCACAAACTTGTACTGTAATATTGAAAGGAATGTGCGAGGGAAGACGAGGTCCAGTTAGTGCACCCCAATCAAAAAGGACGACCTCATTAATTGGAGGGGGTTCCACGGGAGGAGGAATTACCCTTAGCATGGTAGTGTTTGTATCAACAATAAAAACATGATCAGTATCAGGTTTACTCTCTAGTGGGAGAGTCGAATCGATCGATGATGAGATCAGATTGACCACTTGGATTTCATTCTCCAAGGGGAGAATTGGGTTGATGGGTGGAAACAGATCAAGTGCTTGGGTTTCACTCTCTAAAGAGAGAGTGGGATCATCTAAGGATGGGATCAGATTGACCACTTTGTCAACTGGTTCAACTAAGGACGTGACCATATTGACTACCTGATCAATCAAACTGACCGACGAAGGAACTAGATTGATCATTCCATCAACTACAGGTGGGTTGAGAGTAATCCTGTGGTAAGCAGCTGGAATTTGAGGTTGGGAAACAATCACGTCTTCCAGTAATTTTGAGGCTTCATCCATACAAGGGAAAAGGTGAGTTGGATGACATTGGATGACTCCCTCCACATAAACTACATGGGAACTTGACTCTACCTTTTTTCTTCCCAACAGTATCCTGACTAGTTGATGAGAGGTCATCAACATGTTGTTCAGAGTTTGACGACATGGGTTGGCGAGGGTGTGTAGACCATGATTCTATAAGCTTGGATAGACCAGGGAAATCCTTAAGAAGATGGATACCCTTACAAAGCCTGCAAGGGTACTTGGGCTTACAGGTTGTTTGCATGATCTTAGTATCATCAACACTCCTAGCATGATTATTAGTAACTGGTTGTTTTCCAACATGTCTAGAAGTTGTTGGATGTTTGGACCCTTGCTTATGTTTTTTCCTCTTAATCTTCCTTTGATTCTTCTTCTTACCCACTGGGTTACTAGCTTTAGAGATTTCACTAGGCGAAGAAGACGAAATGGAAGAAGACCTTGCAAGTGAAGAAGGCGAAGAAGATCTTACCGGTGAAGAAGGAGAAGGATCAACATCAGGTTGATGCTCTTGGGGGGGAGTGCTTATGATCGAACCACTAGATGCATTCAAGATTACCTGAGTGGAAAACAACCATATCGGTAATCTAATTGTGAGACCTGGAAGGCTAAAAGTAGCGATGTGAGGAGGACCAATGTTTCCGTAAGAAGGAAAAAAAAAGGTTATGTTGGCACAAGGGAAGACCCGGGGTTCAACGCTACAACAACGCACCAACAAAGCCCTAACTACCGACCCTTTTAGTGACACCTGCAAAGTAGATGAAGTCTCACCTGAGGTAGAGGCAGGGGTGGTTGTAAGACTCAGGTGTCTGCAACCTTAGCTGGGACACAGATCTGTGATTATAAAACTTAATAATGCACTCAACATCGCCAATTCCTCAATATATAATCATTAATCACTTCGCAGATACAACAGGGCTTCACAGCATCCACACTGATCTAATCTATTTAAGCACTTAGCATCTATTGTAGGTCAGATCTAGCAAATCAAGTACTCAACACATTCATATGGATCAAAGATAACACTCTTATACATCATTAGCACTAAGCATAAGCAGATCTATCTAATCATCTTAAATCACTTAGCAAAAGAATATATAAACACATTAAGACAAGCACAAAGAAAGACAACACAACGTTTACATGGTTCACCCCCACCCTAGGGCTACGTCCACCAACTCTTCTTATTTATTGTCTTCATTCAATCAGTTACAAGCACAAAGCCATCAAAACCCTTACTCCGCACAGGACATAATATCTGTGCAACTCGCTAGATCCTTCTTCCTTGTGTTACAGCACAAAACCTTCCACCACTTGCACTTAGCTCTACAAGTCTCTTACATTCAAGCACAAAGTTCTTACAATTCTCACTAGCACTTTGCTTTAGCACTTAGCATATCATCACACAGATGTACTATTATCTTTTCTTCCACCCCCTTTCCATATGGCCTAGATGTCTATATATATTACAAAATAGGCCTAAGAATGGGTAAACCCATGGGCTGACATCCCATTCCCGTTACATATTCCCAAAAACCAAAAAAGGCTCCAAAAGGGGGCCGATATCTCGTGATCTTCACTTCGACTTGTGCTCCTCCTTCGACAGGTTGTCGAAGTCCCAAAATAGGTCAACATCACCAAGAAATTCCCAAAACTTGGTCAAGGGACAATAGGCCCCCAACACTCACCTGTAACTTGTCCCGAGTCACCCAGGTCTTAGCAGTTCTGCCTTGAACGCCTCGAGCAATTTCGACTTGCTATTTTGTTGTGGCCTCTTGTTCAGTGAACTCCGGGATCACTGCATCGTTCATTGTCCCTTCTAAGCGTTGTTCTGCTGTGGGGACAACATGTTCTAACTTTGCTCCTTGGCTTTCTACCTCTGTAAACAAAAGGAATGCCTTATCTTGCATAGGTTGAAGCCATTGAGTGACTTCCATAACTTTTCTTTGAAGCATATGGATCTGTTGTTGGGCTGTGCATTGTTCTTGAGACCTCTTCATCCTTTCTACAACCGACAGGGCCTTCAGCTGTGCCTGTAGTGTATATGTGTGCTGCTTCACTTCCTGGAGCTGCGACTCTAGTCTCTCGATTCTCAGTGATTTTCTCGTATGTCTAGGTGCTTTGGTTACTCAGCTGCTTGCACTCCAAGGAAAGAGGTTTTAATATGTCAACTGCATTGTGGGCATTTTCTTCCCTTAGGTCTCCTACATATTGAGGGGTCTCGAGAACAATGTGGAGCTCCAAGTCATCTATGCATTGTTGGAGTTGTTGGATTACTTCTTCAAGTTGTGCCACCTGTTGTGGAACTTGTTCTTCGGCATTTACTTCGACGAATGTCACATAGCGAAGTGATCTGTTGACCCTTTCCTTAATGTCAAGTTGCTCAGTGAGAGACTATTCCTTGTTTTGTTGTAACTCAGATTTTTCTTCATCCCACTATGCTTGTAGGGAAATATTTTTCCATTCTGCAGCACTGCGTTTCTCCTCAAGGTATTTATGTACTTGTGCTAAAGTCTGGGTGGCTTGTGTTGTCTCTTCTTGAGCTCGTCGAAGGCGAGCTTCGACTGTATCAACAATACGGTGTAGTTGAGCTAGCTCATCACCTAGTTCTGGTATTACTGTTGTCAGAGGCATAGTAGAAACTGCGTGGCTGGACTGTAATGCCTGTTGCACTCCTTGGAGCTCATCCTTAATCAAACTAAACACCTCCTCCTGCTTAGATTCTTTCTTCTTTTCTATCTATAGTGAAGCATTGTTCAGTGCTATGACGATGAAGTCAAATTCGTCTGAGGTGAGGGTGGTCTCAAATTTGGTCCTGGTTTCTTTCATTTTCTTCCTTGAGGAAGGTTTTGGAGGGGAAACCTTCCTTTTCTTTGAGGGATCCTCCTCGTCTCTTGGTGGTGTAACCTCTCCTTTCTTCTGTTCAACTTTTGTGTCATCTATTTCTCTACCATCTCCTCCTTGCTTTGCTGAGATGGAAGCAGTCTTCATGGAAGTGTTGTCTAAATCGTGGACCTCTTCGATCTTCTTTATCTTGCTAGGTCTGGCTGGATCCAGTGCAGTTTCTGGACTGTCAACATCAGATATCTTCATAGGATCCGCTGGAACAAGGAGGTTCACAGACCATTCCTTAGTAATCTCTTCCAAGTCATCCTCTGTCAACTTGTAGTATGACTGTAGTTGTTGTTTATGCTCATCAACACGCGCGGTGATATAGATGAAATGGCGGTCCACACTGAATTTCATCAGGGGCCTGAACCTGTGGAGAGTGTTCAAGGTTATGTGAGGTATAGACTGTATGGCCACCTTCAAATGGTTGTAATATGTATAGAAGATGACATTTGATTGCCACTTCTTGTTCATGTCACTAGAGTACCATAGTGTACTGAACTTCGTGGCTAGAGGTTCAAATGGCTCGATATATGGGAAGGTCGCACCTTCCAGCATCTCCCATGCAATGAAAGCGATTAGTATGAGAAGCCAACTGAAGTGGAACTCATATCCTTGATCTTGGGCTTCCCTGTTGTCTAGTTCCAACTAGCTTACGAGGTACTTCACCCAATTCATTTGTAGGCCCTCCGCACACTTTCCTACGAGGTCGACTACAAATCCAGTTACTTGGGTGGGTTGGTTCTTGCGAACTACCTTTATTTCGATCAACTAACAGACAAGGTGCACTACGCCACTCTTGATAGAGGCTACCTTATATCCTCACGTTCCTTTCTCGACATCCCCATAGGTGTCTTCAATCTTCTATGCAAGAGCACAATCCATGGCTTTCTCAGGATAGAAATCGTGTGGGTCGGGGCCTTGCATACTAAGTCCTGTGATCCGATTGATCAACATCGGATCCACTGTGATACAGCGGTTCAACCATAAGTATCCTCCATGGTAGCAGGACAAAAATAGCTTGACGCATCCATTCACTTCTTGGTGCCTTCCAAAGTGTAGGATCTTGATAATGTTAAGCAGTGTGGACTACGTGAGGTCCATCATCCATTGTTGGGGAACTATCTTCGAATTCTTTCCCTTGGTTCTGGTCAAATATTTATATGGATCTAGCATGTTGTACACTTTCCTGTCATTGAGGTTGAAGTCACTAAACTTCAATGCTACGAGCTTATCTTAGTCTGCGTGCACTGCGCGTATCCCCTTTGGGAGGTACACAGTGACCAATTCATATTCAAAGTTTCTAGGCACACTGTCTCGGTTTATGGCACCGATCAGGGGTGGTAGATAGGTAGGTAAAATGCTTGGAATCATCTTAGCATTCACTAAGTCATCCTTGTGTTTAGTTCGCCTCTCACAGGACGGTCCAACTCTGTGAGCAGTGGATGGGGATGCTTGCATTGTTCTCATAGAGGAAGCCTGGATACCTTCAGACATTGACATGTATTTCTTAGTCATCAAGTCGATAAAGACTTCCTCAACGACTTTCTCTGTAGCACTCAATGCTTCCAACATATGCACTCAGGGTGAGAAATTCGTGGGTTCGGGAAACAACTTAGACACGGTGATGAGATAGAGATCGAGAGCACAATGATCACTGTATAAACTTTGCTCAGTCTGTGGGCTCGAATTCTTAATTATCAAAAGTGTTCTCGATGCATGGCTCGACGAGATAAATAGGTAACTTAACAACAACTCGCTTACAATGGGTATAAGATTCCATTAACTCTTATTTGATCCGTTATGGCGTGGTTCGACAGTTTGATGACAAACTTTTATTTATTTTCTACCCGTTCGAAGTGGAAGTTGAACGGATATATCGGTTCCAACGACTATATCACTTCATCATGGCGAAGTGCCATGTGTCGTTGTTCCGATATCCCAACGAAGCTCCAATTTTGCAATTTTTTTGTTTGCGAAGTTCCTTCTGGAACCTTATGTAACTTTTCAGACTTAGCCCTCTTCTTTCTTAACTTTTTAGCCTTCTTTCCAGTGAGCTTCATCTCAGTTTTTCTTTTCCCATTCTGATTCTTATCTTCTATGGTCTTAGTTACTTCGCGCTATTGAAATTCTTCCCTGGGGTTCCTGGATAATACTTCTTCTTTGTCTAGGATAGGCAATTCAATCTTTTGCATATCCTCTAGTGTTCTCTTAGCTTCGACATCTAGGTTGCTAGCATTAAATATCTGCGATCTTTACTCCTGTTCTTCAATTAAGTGTGGATCCTTCTGGTCATAAATTCTTTTAACTCTTGCTTCTTCTATTCCAAAACTTCTTCTTCCTCCTTTTGTCTGGCTTGATCTATATCAATCCAATGTTTTCGTATTAACATGGTAAACGGGGCATTGTTTTCAATAAATTTAATAATCTCAAAATTTTCTTCTGTCGAAATTCCATTGACAGTCATAGGTAACTGAGAGAGCCTTCCACATAGGTTTACCAGTTTTCCTCTGAATAAACCTACTCCTCCTAGTGAAGGGATCATAGCAGGCCTCCCTATAGCTTACCAAGTTCTCTCTGTCATGATATTCACCTGTGATTCCTAATCTAGAACACAGTCAATGTCGAAGTCTCCTATTCTTACTTCGATGCATTCCTTCTCTTTGAAGATATCTGACAAGCTGACATGTCGGTTGGTGTAGAACCCCCAAACCCTCAGGTCCAAGGTCCGCGCAGGATCATTCTAATTTGCCCTTTGAGCCTGAGTGACTCGATGGTTTCACCAAAGGAAATACACTTCACACACAATAGTGTATCCACAGGTCCTTATGGGTTGAGCCCGCTTGAACAAACACTAGGCACCAACTCAAATCTTCCGATCACACAATATGATCACACCTTTCACGATTTCAGAACTTCGGATTTCACGACTTCGCAACTTCTCCTTCCGAGTTTCTCAACCCTTCAACTGCCGAAACCCGAAATGTCGATTCGCTGAAATTCTTATCGCGTTTCGCGATTTCGAGAATGTCGGGACAAAAGACCCCGATCCCTTGTACTTGAAAATGCAGAAATACCGACTCCTGACACGTTCCACAAAGGCTAGCCCCACAACAGACTTCTCACTCCATCAAGATTTCTGTCTTCGGGATTTCGTGAATCCAGATGCAAAGCTCCCGACTCTCTAACCTTCGAACCCTGAAATAGTCAATAGGGATTGACTCCACCTTTTTGACGAGGACACGCCACCTGTCCACTCAACCAGTTCCTGTATCTGATGTAGACTCCTGCCACTTGTCACTCTTTCAGTTTTTCAGGACTTTTTCTCCCAAAGTGATATCTCCTCCGTCTCCCCACACCTGAAATGTCGAAATCCCGAAACTCTAATCCAATTCTGGTTGCAACTCGCGACTTTCATTTCACTGTGCTCAACTCCTTGGCATTAGGATCCCCAAAATGCCGAAATGATCTGACGGCTGGTGAAAATCACGATCAACGGTCCACGTTGATTCTGGATCCTAGAGTGGAAAGCTTGCTTGCCTTTAACCATCTTGTGACTTCTCTAGATCCTACAATCCTCATTGTTTCGGGGATTCTCTATAGAGAATTCTAACCGCTCGTTGTTCCTTGATAACTTCTGAGAAACAAACCAAGGTTCCTTCGCCTGGACTTGATTCCTGCAAAGTGACTTCGCTTCATCTCCCCTTTGATTATCTCAAAGGCACTAACCCTCCTGAGCTTTTCTTGCAAACTCGAGTCTTCAAGAAGACTATTGTGCGGACTCCTTGCGACAACCTTCAAATACTTCCAGGTATTTGATTCTCTCGACTCTATGCACTTTTCTGCAACAACAGTCCTTCAACTCTCCCCTTAGTTGATAGTTCTTAGCTTTCAACCGGCCTTCTCACACCTTGCACGACTTCTGTGTTTCACCTGCACTTCTGCGGGAATGAGAACAACGATATCTCTCCTGAGCTTTCAGAGATAAACTCTGAACCTCCATCAATGCACTCCTTGCAGATGATTTCACTGCATTCCTTGCAGGAACTTCTCACTCAAGTTGAGAAACAATTGAAACTCATTCTCTCTCTCTCTCAGGCTTCAAACATTCAACATGAAATCATACATTCACACAATCTTAAAGAAAATGCATAACAGAGAGAATAAACAACCATAAGCATACTATTCAGCATGTATAGACATAAAGCATCATAACACCATGAATCTGAATCAAAGCTCTTTTCATTAATTCAAACTTCTGTACATGGGTTGTTCTCTACAACTTTCTGCTACAACTCTCTTCTTCTTCTGCTCTATGCTCAGTGATCTCTAATTGTTAATGTTACAATGATACAAAGGTGAGGGTGTCTATAGTCGGTTTTCCCTCCTATGCTTTAAACTGTCTAATCTGGAATTTAAAATCTACCTACTTTCATTTACTGGGCATAAATGCCTCTACCTACTACAGATGAGAGAAAATCGCTCATGATCTGTTTACATCCTCCAAAATATAAATGCAAGGTACGCCTTATTACATTAATATTTCAAAAACATTCCAAAACACTTTTGCAACGTGCTGAAATGTGTTGGCGCTTGCCCCAGCTGTCTTCCACCTCCACGCTCACTCGCTGCTAGCGATGCTCCTGCATCATACTCCCTCGCTTGAAAATTTTCATGAAATCCTGTTCATGAGCTCTTACACGGTCTGTCCATGCTTATGAATTTCTTCTTCATTTTCCCAGATGGCGTCTTCAACTGGATGTCCCTTCCATTTGACCAAGTATTCAAAATACTCTTTCCTCCTGGTCCTCTTGCTAAATCTCTGGTCAAGTATACTTTCCATCTGTGGCTTTTCAACTACAGGCATTTGTTTAGTCCATTGAACCTCTTTCTGTTCATTGTTCACTTTTGATTCTTCAGTTCTGTAAGGGTACAAATCTGAGATGTTGAATATCGATGAAATTCCGATCCCATCGGGTAATTCAATCTCATATGTGTTTGCCCTAAATTTCTTCAAGACCTTGCATGGTCCAATCTTCTTCATTTTCAATTTGTTATATGTTCCTCCTGGGAACCTTTCCTTCCTCAGATGTGAAAGAATAAGATCACCAACTTCAAACTAAAGTTCTCGCCTGTGTTGATCTGCTCTGCGTTTATACTCTTGATTTGAATTCTGCAATCGCTCCTTAATTCAACAGTGAAGCTCCTTCATTGCTTCTGCAAAATCCTCTGCACTAGCACTTCTAGTTTCATTCTATTCTGAATATTTCAATTCAAAAACTCCCCTTGGCTGCATTCCATATACAATTTGGAATGGACTCTGCCCTGTGCTTCTATTGATTGAATCATTATAAGTAAATTCTGCCTGTGGCAGAATGTGATCCCATTGACTGTGGTGTTCAGTCACTAGGCTCCTCAGCAAATCTCCCAAGCTTCTATTGACAACTTATGTTTGCCCATCCGTATGAGGATGATAATCTAAGCTAAATGAAAAACTTGTCCTCAGCTTCTTCCATAAAGTCCTCCAGAAATGTCCAATGAACTTGGTGTCTCGATCTGAAACAATACTCCTTGGTAAGCCGTGAAGTCTAACATCTTCTTTGAAAAACAGGTTCGCAATATGAGTTGCGTCGTTGGTTTTCTGGCATGGTATAAAATGTGCCATCTTTGAAAATCTGTCTACCGCCACAAAGATTGAATCAAACCCTCTTTGCGTTCTTGGCAGGCCCAATATAAAATCCATGCTCGCTGCATCCCACAGCCTTTCTGGTATGGGTAATGGTTGGTATAACCCTGTGTTTTGCCTTCTTCCCTTTGTGTGCTGACAAATTCTACATCTGTCCACAAATATTTTGACATCGGTCCTCATCCCTAGCCAAAAATATGAGCCACTCAGTTTTGAGAATGTCTTATCATGACCTAAGTGTCCTGCCAATCCTCCACTGTGTTTTTCTTTTAGCAAATTCTCCCTCATGGAGCATTTTGGAATACATAATTGATTGCCTCTGAATAATAATCCATCCTGGATCATATATTCGGTCCACTAGCTTCTGTCCCTGAGAACTAGATTCTCAGATACTTCATACGCCTCTTTAAAATCTGGATCATCTCTGTACATCTCTTGGAGGTTATAAAAACCCAATGTTTTGACTTTGAACTCCTGCATAAGCAAACATTTCCTGCTTAAAGCATCAACAACTTTGTTAGCAGTTCCAGAAATATGCTTAGTTACAAAAGTAAAATTTTGCATGTATTCAACCCATTTTGCATGCTTCTGGTTCAACTTTTCCTGTTGAGTCACAAATTGCAAAGCATGATTGTCGCTGTACAAAAAAAACTCTTTAGGAACCAAATAATGTCTCCACTTCTTCAGTGCTTGTATGAACGCATAGAATTCCTTGTCATATGTGGAGTACTTAACCTTTGCCTCATTCATTTTCTCACTGAAGTATGCAATCGGTCTATCATCTTGGCTCAAGACCGCTCCAATTGCAAATCCACTAGCATCACACTTGACTTGAAATGTCTTGTTGAAGTCTGGCAACACCAAAATTGGCTGTTCAATAATCTTCTTCTTCAACAATTTGAAACTCTTCTCTACTTCCTCTGTCCAGTAAAAGGATTTGTGTCTTTTCTTCACCGTATCCATCATCGGGGCGCTAATTCCCCTGAAATTTCTGATAAATTTCCTATAGAAACTAGCCAATCCATGAAAGCTTCGAACTTCAAATATACTCTTCAGCGATGGCCAATTCTTAATCACCTCCACTTTATCTGGATCCATTTTCAGTTTATCTGCAGAGATAACAAAGCCCAAATAAATGAGCTTTGTCCTCATGAATGATGATTTCTTCATATTTATCAATAACTTCTCTTGCTATAATCTCCTGATCACTGTATCTAAGTGCTTCAAGTGTTCTGCTTCAGTCTTACTGAAAATCAATATATTGTCCAGATATATGATGACAAATTTTCCTATGAAATCCTTCAAGACTTCGTTCATCAACCTCATGAAAGTACTAGGTGCATTTGTTAAGCCAAATGGCATAACAAGCCATTCATACAGCCCTTCATTTGTCTTGAATGTTGTCTTCCATTCGTCACCTTCTCTCATACGAATTTGACGATATCCGCTTTTCAAATCAATCTTTGAAAAAAAAATTGCTCCACTCAAGCAATCCATTAAATCATCCATTCTTGGTAAAGGAAATCTATATCTTATGGTAATCTGGTTGATTGTCCTCGAGTGTGTACACATCCTCCATCCTCCATCTTTCTTTGGGCTTAGCACTGTTGGAACAACACATGGACTCAAGCTTTCTCGAATCAACGCTTTGTCCATTAAGTCCTGGACCTGTCTCTTGACCTCCCCATTCTCCTGTGGCGTCAACCTGTACACTTCTTTGTTTGGTAAACTAGTTCCTAGTATAAGATCGATGTGATGACTTATACTTCTGATTGGTGGCAACGAACAAGGTAGTTCATCCACTACTATATCATCAAACTCTTCCAGTAACTTCTGGATTTCCTTTGGTAAATCATCCACTCTTGTACTGGTTAAAAAAATTCTAGGCTTCCTAACCATGATGAATTGTATATCTTCCTTCTTCTTAACCTCCTTAAGAAGTTCCTTCCCACTCATGAGAAGTACAGTGTTGCTCACTTCTGGTTTCACTTCTTTATCCTTAATTGGCAACAACATGTGAGTTCTCCCATTCTTCTCCAGGGTGTATGTGTTCTTTCTCCCATCATGAATCACATTCCTATCATATTGCCATGGTCTACCCAGCAATAGATGACAAACATCCATGGGAATGACATCACATAATATTTCATTCTTATATCCTCCTATTTTAAATTCAACTAAACATTGTTTAGTGACATTTACCTGATGTTGTTTTTGTAGCCACTAAACTCTGTATGGGCTTGGATTTTCAATAGTCTCTAGCTCTAGCTTTTCTACCATCTCTGTAGAAACAATATTGTCTGTGCTACCACTATCCATGATGACTTTGCATACCCTGTCTTTGGTCTTGCAAGCAGTCTGAAAAAGTCTGTTCCTCTGGGCTGGGTTCTCTGCCTCCTTCTCTGGCATTACGAGAACTTTCCTCGTCATTAAGGATCTTCCACCCTCAGCATCTTCTGCCTCAAAATTCCGTCCTTGTGCTTTGGTAATGTGAGTTTCTCCTCCTTCTTTCTTTCTATCTGGACATTCATAGGATTTGTGTCCATGTTTTCCACAGGTAAAGGATTTTATTTCTCCACCTTTTCCTCTTCCTCTTCCTCTGGTTCGAGGAAAAGTATTTCTATCAACATACTGTCTTCTTTGTGAGCTCCCACCTCTCTCAGTTTGAGTTTGAGGTTTCTTCCACTCGTCTTGAGGTCTCTGAGTTCTATCTTGGGCAATTTTCTTGCCTCTGGATCGACTTCTACCTTGGCCTCTCTAACCTTGCTTTCGGCCCAGTTTTTCTTCAGCTTTCAGAGACATTTGATAAGCATCTTCTACAGTCCGAATGATCATCATGCTCATCTCATCTTTGGATGTCATATCTCAGACCATTCATGTACCTAGCAACTTTTTCATCATCCCTTTCCCGATGACCTGCTCTGATGTTTATCCTATAGAATTCTTCAGTGTACTCCTTCACTGTCATCAATTTCTATCTCAAGTTATGCATTCTCTGAAATAGAGTAATTTGATAATCCTTGGGTATGAATTTTGCCTTCATCTTCGCAACCATTATATCCCATATTTTGATTTTCTGCTTGCCTTTGCAGCGTCTGTCAGCCTGCAGTTGATCCCACCATAATGTTGCATGCCCTTTAAGTCTTGTAACAGCGTGCTTGACTTTCTTGTCTTCCTCTACATCCTCATAGTCAAAATATTTATCCAGAGATCTAATCCAGTCTAGAAGCTCTTCAAAATCCAGGTTTCCTTCATATACTGGAATGCCCATTTTTTCTCTAGCACCTACCCTTGCAACAACCCTAAACATGCATTCATCTGCTGCATCTTCGGCTACAACTTCTTCATTTCTGGCTTCATTTTCACTTTCAGATTCGCTGATATTCCCAGCGTCAACTGTGCGCCTTTGTGTTGTTTCCATGGCATCAGGTAATTGTCTGTCTCTTCTTCTCAGCATTTCCCTTTCCTCTAGTGGGTCAGGTAATTGCATTTCTCTTCTTCTCGACGGCATGGCTGCACAATTGCTCTTTACCCTGCTACAGAAAGCAAAGAAATCTTTCTAAGCTCTGATACAAATGGTGCAGAACCCCAAAACTCTCAGGTCCAAGGTCCGCGCAGGATCGTTCTAATCTGCCCTTTGAGCCTAATTGACTCGATGGTTTCCCCACAGGAAATACCCTTCACACACAACAGTGTATCCACAGGTCCTTATGGGTTGAGCCCTCTTGAACAAACAATAGGCACCAACTCAAATCTTCCGATCACACAATATGATCACACCTTTCAAGATTTCAGAACTTTGGATTTCGTGACTTCATGACTTCTCCTTCTGAGTTTCTTGACCCTTCAACTGCCGAAACCTGAAATGTCGATTCGCCGAAATTCTTATTGCATTTCACGATTTCGGGAATCTCGGGACAAAAGACCCCGATCCCTTGTCCTTGAAAATGCCAAAATACTGACTCTCGACATGTTCTACAAAAGATGGCCCCACAACAGACTTCTCACTTCATCAGGATTTATGACTTTGTGATTTCGTGAATCCAGATGCAAAGCTCCCAACTCTCTAACCTCCGAACCCTGAAATAGTCAACAGGGATTGACTCTGCCTTTTTGACGAGGACACGTCACCTGTCTACTCAACCAGTTCCCATCTCTGACGTAGACTCCTGCCACTTGTCACTCATTCAGATTTTCAGGACTTTCGCTCCCAAAGTGTTGTCTCCTTTGTCTCTCGATACCCAAAATGCCGAAATCCCGAAACTCTAATCCAATTCTGGTCGCAACTCTCGACTTCGGGACTTTCGTTTCACTATGCTCAACTCCTTGGCATTAGGATCCCCAAAATGCCGAAATGATCTGACGACTGGTGCAAATCATGATCAACAATCCACATTGATTCTAGATCCTAGAGTGGAAAGCTTGCTCGCCTTTAACCACCTTGGGACTTCTCTAGATCCTATAGTCCTCGTTGTTTCGAGGATTCTCCACAGAGAATTCCGACCACTCATTGCTCCTTGATAACTCCTGTGAAACAAACCAAGGTTCCTTCGCCTGGACTTGATTCCTGCAAAGTGACTTCGCTTCGTCTCCCCTTTGATTATCTCAAAGGCACTAACCCTCCTGAGATTTTCTTGCAAACTCGAGTCTTCAAGAAGACTCCTGTGTGCACTCCTTGCGGCAACCTTCAAATACTTCTAGGTATTTGATTCTCTCGACTCTATGCACTTTTCTCCAATAGCAGTCCTTCAACTCTCCCCTTGGTTGATAGTTCTCAGCTTTCAACCGGCCTGCTCACACCTTGCACGGCTTCTGTGTCTAACCTGCACTTCTGTAGGAATGAGAACAACGGTATCTCTCCCAAGCTTTCAAAGATAAACTTTGAACCTTCGTCAACGCACTCCTTGCGGACGATTTCACTTCATTCTTTACAGGAACTTCTCACTCAGGTTGAGAAACAATTGAAACTCATTCTCTCTCTCTCTCAGACTTCAAACATTCAACATGACATCATACATTCACACAATCTTAAAGAAAATGCATAATAGAGAGAATAAACAACCATAAGCATACTATTCAACATGTATACATAGAAAGCATCATAACACCATGAATCTGAATCAAAGCTCTTTTCATTAATTCAAACTTTTGTACATGGGTTCTTCTCTACAACTTTCTGCTACAACTCTCTTCTTCCTCTACTCTATGCTCAGTGATCTCTAATTGTTAATGTTACAATGATACAAAGGTGAGGGTGTCTATAGTTGGTTTTCCCTCCTACGCTTTAAACTGTCTAATATGGAATTTAAAATCTACCTACTTTCATTTGCTGGGCATAAATGCCTCTACCTACTACATATGAGAGAAAATCGCTCATGATCTATTTACATCCTCCAAAATATAAATGCAAGGTACGCCTTATTACATTAATATTTCAAAAACATTCCAAAACACTTTTGCAATGTGCTGAAATGTGTTGGCGCTTGTCCCACCTGTCTTCCGCCTCCGCGCTCACTTGCTACTGGCGATGCTCCTGCATCATCGGTGGTCATTCAGGGTTTCTTTCATCTGTAGCAATGTTTGCTCAGATCTTTTCTGAGATTGTTCTATAATTTCTAGATCTGCCTTAGGGTTTTCTTGATTCAAACTCATTCTTTTAAGCTTAGCAATCATTCTAGGGCAATCCAGTACTTCATGGTCTAGAGCTTGACAACAGAGGCAACTAGGTCTTCTACCAGGGCATTCCTTAGCAAGATGTCTCAGTCTTCTGCAAGTGTAATATAGGGTTAATCCTCTCTTCCTTTTAAATGATCCCCATCCTCTTCTGTACTATGCACTAGGATCATGGGGGCTAACCTGCAACAAATTCTTTTTGGGATCTTGCATCCATCTGTTAGTCCAAACATTCTTTCTATGCATAGGTATAACATATCTTTCACTATCCTTGTCAGATCTATTAATATCAAATCTTCTTTCATCTACCAATGCCCTAGATTTCAAACTAGGACAGACTCTATTAAACATACCTAGATCCATACTTTTAGAAACAAAAATTTCCACTTATCTTACTTCTACAGAGAACAAAGATTTTCAGATCTAGAACTTTTAACTATTTTTACCTTTATCAGAGCACAGAGCTTGCAGATCTTACCTCTTTTAATAAAAAAATATTTTACCTTTCTTAGAGCACAAAGCATTCAGATATTTCTTCTTTCCTTCGGATTTGGTCTTCTTCCTTCAGATCTGACCTTCTTTCTTTCATATCTGACCTTCTTTCTTCAGATCAGGCTTCTTTCTTTAGCACAGAGATTTATAGATCAAGTAGAACATTGCGCACTAGGGTATAGATCTATGCACAAAGCTTTCAGGTCAACTCTTTGCACAAAGCTTCTTCTTTCTCAGTTCCCAACAATCACAGTTTCAGTCTCGACAATTAAACCATTTGTTGGCACAGGGGAAGACCTAGGGTTCAACGCTACAACAGTGCACCAACAAATCCCTAACTACTGACCCTTTAGGCAACACATGTGAAGCATATGAAGTCTCACCCGAGGTAGAGGTAGTGGTGGTTGAAAGATTCAGGTGTATGCAACCTTATATGGGACACAGATCTGTGATTATAACACTTAATAACACACTCATCATCGTCAGTTCCTCAATATATAATCATTAATCACTTCGCAGATACAACAGGGCTTCGCAGCATCCACACTGATCTAATCTATTTAAGCACTTAACATCTATAGTAGGTCAGATCTAGCAGATTAAGTACTCAACACATTCATATGGATTAGAGATAACACTCTTATACATCATTAGCACTAAGCATAAGAATATCTATCTAATCATCTTAAAGAACTTAGAAAAAGAAGATATAAACACATTAAGACAAACACAAAGAAAGACAACACATCGTTTACGTGGTTCACCCCCACCCTGGGGATACGTCCACCAACTCTTCTTCTTTATTTTCTTCAATCAATCAGTTACAAGCACAAATCCATCAAAACTCTTACTCCGAACATGACAGAAGATCTACACAGCTTGCTAGATCCTTCTTCCTTACGTTACATCACAAAGCCTTCCACCACTTGCACTTAGTTCTGCAAGTCTCTTACATTCAGGCACAAAGTTCTTACAATTCTCACTAGCACTTAGCTTTAGCACTTAGCATATCATCACACAAATGTACTATTCTCTTTTATTCCACCCCCTTGCCATATGGCCTAGACAACTATATATATATTACAAAATAGGCCTAAGAATGGGTAAACCCATGGGCTTACATCGCATTCCCGTTACATATTCCCCAAAACCCAAAAAGGCTCCAAAAGGGGGCCAAGATCCTGTGATCTTTGCTTCGACTTGTGCTCCTCCTTCGATAGGCTGTCGAAGTCCTAAAATAGGTCAACATGACCAATAAATTCCAAAAACTTGGTCAAGGGCCAACAGGTTCCCCTGGAAAAGGGGTTCCTTCATTGGTCGTTCCAGGAACTGACACCATTAAATAAATATACAACCTAGAGTCTACTAGGGAAAACAAACAACACACACTAAAAATCTAGTAAGCAGACAAGTAAACAAAACCTTCTTATGATGAACGCACTAGTTGGTGATGAAATCCAATGTCACGGGAACAATGTAAGAAGGGGCTGAGATAGAGTCGATAAAAAAATTACATTGACGACTTGCTTAACAGACTTACACCCTGGTGCAAGATCCCACACATAAATGTGGGTATACCCTCCAAGGAGCCCGAGTGAGTTTTTCCAACATCGATTCCAGGTACCGTGAAGACTTTCCCCTCCCCAGTCACCTTGTGTAAAAACCCTAAAGAGATAGGATACTAAGGTTACCAATTACAACAATGATGTCTGGGGAAGCAGTCAACAGTCTTATCCACATGCAAGGGTAGGGTATCTAAGCCTGAAATCGCCTCGAGAATGTCCACACAGGATTTTCTTCTCAAGTGACCCCCAATAATATGTGCAATCTCTACACTAAGACCAACAAAGTAGGGTGAGTAACTTTGTTAGTCCTAATGCGGCCTTGTGATTGACCCTTGTGTTAGAAGGGCTTCCCAGGACATAATGTAGCAATTGTATTTGTACTCTCCCTATCACAAGATACTATGTTTGTTTACAGCTTCGGAAAGTTATCGTTCACACCTATTCCAAAGCCCTACATCCTAAGCTAATGTAGGTTTGCTACCAGAAAATACAAAAATGTCTAATCAATTTTTATAAGCGCTTTATTTTAAGGTTGTTTTTTACTCAAGAGGAAAAATGGTGTGGAATAAATTATGTTTTGACCGACTCTAAACAATGCAAAGAAATGAGAATGCAAATATTTCACTTCGATGAAAGCTATATTACAAGAAGGAGAAAACATTTATCATTCCCAGATGCAAAATGTCCCAAGATTTTATTAAACTCATAAATATAAATATCTTCAAGAAATGAGCCAAATATATTGTACACCAATACACGA